>RDPX01000102.1:363153-397000 GCA_003991215.1 Morbakka virulenta
GGATTTCTTTGCCGCCAAAGTCTATACATCTCTTTCGTGGTGTTGTCTTTCATGGGTTCTGCTTGTGCCTTGTAATAGCATAGCATCACTTCTTTATATTCCTCTCGTGTCCATTTATGTCTTTTTGCTTTACTTTGTTGGCCGTAAATAGGACTTGTTGCCGTTGCAGACGGGCTCTGTTGGAAATATCTTCCAGATGAGTTACCATCTTCAGTTTCTTGAGAGGGGAGATCAGTAGCCAACTTTTCGACCTCAGTCTGATCACTCACTGAGGGACGCGCTCCTTGGTGACCCGCGCGACGAGCGATGCGGTGTGAAATTCTTTTATGTTGTACGTTCATATTAATATCAGGTGGCAGACTAGACCCCGCCGGACGCCAATCCGGTACTTCACAGTCTCGGGGGTAAAAATAACAGACGAGGGTTTAAAATCAGAGTTTTCCTATTATTATTATTATTATTATTATTATTATTATTATTATTATTATTATTATTATTAATATTTTCTTCTCTATGCCAGTGGTAAAATGCCCTCGTGTTTTGGAATCAACAAGGTTTCTGAAAAAAACCTTCATCAGAATCCTGGCAGGGTACAAGGTCACAATTTCTGCCATTGAGTAACCCGCCTTTATTTCAATGCGCTCCAATTCTTTCATTGGTTTCTTTGGTGTTGTCGCAAGTCACAAAATGATGCAGGGAATAAAAATACGGAGACGTTAAGACGTTAATAAATAGTCCAAATCAGGTTTTAGTCTATTAACCAACACAGGTACTTGCCTAACGATTGCAATTTTGTACTTTTCCTACGAAATCTATTTTTGAAATCTGCTTGCCAACGAGGATGAGACTAAATTTTTGCTCCTCGTTTACGTTATTGTTTGCACCTTTAATTAATTGTATTCCGTTTTACCTATTACTTTCTTGCGTAATTTCTTCGTATCTACCGTACCTTCTCACGTCATATTGCCCTAGTTACGTACTTGTGGTAATGTAAGTATTGACTTTGAGAATACCTTCCCAGTAAACAGGACAACAACGGCTCCAAATTATGCTCATTTGCACAATAAAATCATAAGTGCATAACTGTTGATAGCCCACAGTTGCTGACTAAAGCATCACCAGTGGCCGTGCAATCGCAAAGGTTGCTTTTACATCATACTGCACGAAGTTTTTTTGTATTTTGAACAATAATGCCACATTCTCCTTTCAGCTGGTCTAAGCTAAAGTTTGAATGGAAGCAACGGTTGGGAGCAAAGGCAAAGTAGCTGATCTTGCCACATAGAAAGGTTTTTATTCCTTTGAATAAAATCTGATATGATTGAGCCAATCATAATTTTTTACACAGTTAATCAGTCAATGACTGATTAACAGTTTAAAAAACTCCGGGGCGTATTCCTTAGAAATGGTCAACGATACCAACAATATTTATTTTTTACATGGTTTTCTTTTCTGATATAGAGTTGAAAATTTACCCCTTAATAATTGTTAAGAGAAAAGGTTTCTACAATGAATGTGTAAATTACTAACTATTCCCACAATATCCTAAGGTACGTTAAAGGAAAATAAGATTAGAAATACCTCACATACTAACTTTTGATTTTTATTACACCAAGTGCCGGAACATGGTGTTTCCAGTTTCAACCACAGTGGCCTTTGCTTTTTAACACTGACCAAAAATAAAGTTTTGGTTCAAATCATTTAGCCTATTCTTGCCTATGAGAGCTTTGAATTTCCTAAATCCCATTTTAGAAAAATTTTAGAACTTTTTCTTTGCAGTTTCCACATATAAGGTTGTACTTTCTTGTCCTTTTTCTGTCAAAATGACATCAACTCTGAGTTTTATTTTGGAAAAATGTGAAGAGCCCAACTCTAATCTATGTCCATTCCTCGGATTGGTTTTTAACGTACATCTAAATATATTTTGTTACCTCTTGATCCTTATTATCAATTGTGTAGATTCAAGCAGAGTTTTAATCGTTCCAACTTGAGATATTCTGTTATGGAGAAGAACAAAAGAAGCTTGAATGACATTGCCGATACCATCAAAAACAGATACTCTGGCAAATCAGGCGTAATCTATTGTTTATCAAGGTATGTTTCCAATAACCCTTCCTGTTGTTGATTGTTTGATGCTCTTATAAATTGCATATTAACTTTGCTTGACCTGAGGTACTTCACCACTACCTACCCACTTTCAACTACCTATTCATTTTTACTGTACATACCCTTCTCCAGCTTTTTTTACTTGGTCTTTTGATTTCTTTTCGTTTTCTTTCTGCGTACCTTTGTTTTCAAACACACACATGTTTGTTTTTCAAATACACATAAAAGCTACTGTATTTAAAAGTTCTTTTCCTGCGTTTCAATGCTATAAATTCGTGTCTAGAGAGTATTTTCTGTTTTCCAAATCCGGCATTTGAAATTTAGCAACTGTAGTGTAAAAGAAATGGCTCTGTGTAGACTTTATCTCGAAAGGTATATGTAATATTTTTATATGTGAGGTAACAAGTAGGTGAACGTGTGTTCTTTGATCCATGCTGTGACGGAAAATAACGTTACGACAAACATGTGGTTATAATATTCTGTGTTTTAATATGTGAGAAGTAAAGTAACAGTCAAGTAGACTCTACCAACGTATTTAGCAGACTTGGCCATTTTGTAAACCATCTGAGCTAAAATGACGAAAGCATTACGTTCTGAAATAATATCGTCTTAATATAAAGACGCACGCTGATTTTGACACCAAATGTGGACCGTATATACAATACACCGCGAAAAACAAGGAAATTATTCTTCTATACAAACCTAAAATGACCAACTCTAGCTGGGAAGAGAAAAAGCAAGGTAAGATGGGAAAAGAAAAGTAAGGCACACCTTGTGTAAAGGGCTATCAATGTTGGTCTTCTCACATGTTTTCTTTCAGATTCAAAGAAGTTTGTTTTTTTCGTTAGAACTATGGTAGCATATCGAAGGGTCCTACCTTACACGAGTTTTAAAGATTAGCCCCGCCTTACCCACACAGCCATCAGTTCTGACAAAATGGTTTCCCTTTTATAATAAAAGGAAGATTGTAGAGTAAGCATGTCATTTAATTCAAGTATATGAGTCATAGTTCTGCGACTGTAATTCTATTATTTCTGATGTGCCTGACAGTAATGGTTGTTGGACTGGACTGGCCCGCTTCTGTCATTGGTGAATCAAAGCGTCCTTTGGGTAAAAGCGAAAAGGAGCACAAGAAAGCTCTTCAAAGAGTTGCCACCAAGAATCATAAAATAACACTGTTGAACACAAGATCACAGATTTGACTGGGTAAGTAAAAAGCCTATGGACAAGGAAACCAATACTGCAAAAGAAAAAAAAGAAAAAACAACCCATTTTCTGCAGGACAGCAACCATATCAAACGTATATCTTACGCTCTTCATGCATTATGGCTCCCAGTACCAGAGAAAGAAATATAGCAGACAGAAAACAGGTATAACGCCACTCCCAAATACAACCCAAGCCCTGTAACCATGTAGTTCTGTTCTGTGGAAATATTAGAAAGCTTTACTAAGTGACTTGTAATGGCCTGAAGTTTGGAGAAGTGTCACTCGAGACGTAGCTTTGAAAAGCTAAAGGCATAATCTAAGGTGCTTATTAATGTAAACACCGAGGGTTTAATTAAAGCTTGCATCGTGTATGCAGCACACATATGGCCATTTATGACCACTAAAGGAGGTTTGAAAGAACGATGTAAGAAATAGTAAGAGGGAAAAGGTTTGAAAATTTAAATTGACTGTAAGCCAAAAAACAGCTAGGCGACATAGTGCTGTGCTGTTAGTTTACTCCTTTTCTAGCCAGGATATTTTGTCTTGAAAAAGTTCTCACCGATACTCCCAGTGTACACTATGCAAACTCATGTAGTAAGATGTGTATTCTGCCGTAAACACTATCCCTGGAAACTTTACCGAATTATTTTTCTACATTTAAAAGAATTGAAAAGAACAAAACGTATGTCATGAAATTTGTCGTATTTTTCTACTTTTTCTTTGTGTGTGTTTGTAGGGGAGGGGGGCTCACCGTCTTTATAACATTTTATTTCCTCTGTTTATTAGTTTGTCATTTTTGTTGTTAGAAAAGAATGTGCTCAAGTAGCTGGATTTTTACGCAGCAAAGGAATTCAGGCCAGACCGTACCATGCTGGCTTGGTGGATGATGAAAGAACTCAAGTTCACCGAGACTGGTTATACAATAAGTTTAAGGTAAACGTGAGAAAAAGAGGAATACGTATGATTGGTAGGAGATTTAATTTGTTAATTATGCATGTTTTTTAATTTAGGACTTTTTAATACAGAGGACTAAGGCTATTGAAACATGGATTGAAGGTGTGGGAAAAGATCCTTGATAACAAGCTAAAATCAGTGGTAAACACCAGCAGAAACCATTTCGGATTCACTTCGAAGAAGTCTACTGCTGATGCAAGGTTTATACTGAAATAAATGTAACAAAAGTACACGGAAAAGAAAAGGAAACTGTACTACATCTACAAGGAGGCAAAAGGTACCTGAGAGGCTGGTGAAGCTTGCGATGTCACTGTATGTACTGATGTGGTGATGGCTGCAGCTTGTGTAAAATTGCGTGAGATTGCTGGTCTGCTCTGCTGACCAGACCAGCAATCCCACTGACCAGTCGTGACAGAGTGTATGAGGCTTGCATCAGGTCAGTGATGCTGTACGCATTAGAAACCTGGCCACTCACCCAGGGCTAAGGGAGTGGTCTAGTGGGGTGTGACTGACGCTGTGACTTGCTTCGGTATATGTCTAGTGTCAGACTGCAAGACAAAGTCACTAGTGCCCAAGTGGATAAGAGGTGCGGACTGCTCCAAATCTGTGATGTGATGCGGACTGGTAGATTAGTAAGAAGTTAAGGATAATGCATGTTTTTTAATTTGGGGCAACCAAATGCTGTCGGTACTTCAGCAATTATTTTGCAATGGTCCTTTGAATGTGCAGGAAAAGTTGTTTGCGACTTCAGGTGCTGATGTCATCATGCCAGGTATGTGGTCCGGACGTCCTTAACAATGATTGATAGAATAAAACAGCATATGCCTATTATTTATAGAGAAAACCCCCGTGTCAGTCGAGTTTAACCAAAATGACAATGGAGGAGTTTACACAAACTTGTTAATTGTGATTCAGGTACAGCACAGCATCTACTGCTAAGCCGCGAATGAAGTGAAAATTTCGACATAAAACAGTTAATAGTAATTGACAGAGTTAGGTCTGTCATCCACTTTGGAGCATTGGAGGCAATTTAGATTCAACTTTCATCACCTCCTCTACGTAGACAAAAAGTATTTGTGTATAGTTATCAATTGTTTCAGGTAGCAAGTCACAAAAAGTGCCAGTCTTTCTTGGTCCTCTCGGTTTTTTCAATAAAAACAAATTGATATTGTTATTCTAACGTTTTGATTCTGTCTGTAAATATGCCACTATTTTTAAAACCAACAAGATAAAGTTTACATTGGACTTTCCGGAATGGGACAAGTGAACGCCCCGATATCGAAACTATGTCAAGGCATTCAATCCTGACAATCACTTCAAGAAAACGTATAAACAAATATCTTAAATGATGCTTGGTTTGTTTTGTTTTGTTTTTTGGTTTGTTTGCATAAAAGCCAGAAATCATCGCCTTTGCCATTAAAAACAATTCCTAACAAACGAAGCGAATTTATTTCCGCCACGAGAAGCGACACATTTTAGTGAGCTTCAGGAGCAAGGATTACTCTTTTAAGATTGGTTAATATCTGACTTATGTAGTACAGAAACGTTTTGAAAGGAATTTTGTGAAAATAATTAGCTTTTTCTGAATCACAGATTATTTTAGTTGAAGTTGTGGCCAGACTGCTTTATGTTACCAAGTAGTAGTTATGAAATAACTTTTACAGTTGAATCGGTTTCAAATTCGAGATTTGTTAAACGTGTTTTTAAATCTTCAAAAATGCAGGCATTTGGACACAAAAATTTGGGAACCAAACGATTATAATTTCTACTTCTAACAAACTCGTAGGCATTTCAAAGGAAGTTGTTTATATAAATAATTCAGATTATTCAATTAACGGCTTCAATGACAACAAAATGATTTTAACTCAAAAACCTGTGTTAATAACAGGAATATTTTTTCACCTGACTCAGAGGAAGTGAAAAAACGTAGAAATTAGAAAAATAGGAAGATTAAGTATCATAGTGATACGAAAATGAACTTTTGATTTCAAAATTGCAATGTTTTTTGGGTTTTTAAAAAAGGATTAATTAGACTTACTTTAGAGAACTCAAGGATGGGATGAACTGAAAGTACAGTATTCCAAATCGTAATTTGATTCGAATTCATGTCATTCAAGTTTCTGCATAATACCATGTATCACTTTGAAGTTGAATCTATGACCTTGAAACTCATGAAAAAATCCATGACAGGTTGATAATGCTATGGGTCATGTTCTTTCAGAACGTTTTTGGTCATGGGCCTTCATCTGTCTCCGCCTTTGGAAACATATCATCCCCTGCTATTGTATCTTTACCTTTCATATACGAGAACTTTCTGTTCACACTTGTGGCTTCAAACCCTTCAAGCATTCAGATTAAGAATTTTGTCACAGAAGGTTTACTACTTGTTAGCTTCGCCGTTTCATTGATTTTATTGTGACATCATTGAGACGTCAAACCAACCTTTTTTGAATTTCGCGTGAGATGATTTTTAATGAAGCATAGAGCATAGTTGAGACAGGAAAGAAAGTGAAGCTGTAGGGAAAACGGAAATGAAGATAGGTGATAGAAAATTAGCATTGGATACTATTTTTGGGTGCAAGTTTATATGAGAACGTATGCATTTATTCTTTTTCAATTTTTTAATAGGTTGTTTGTGCAACAATTGCCTTCGGCATGGGTATCGATAAACCTGATGTTCGATTTGTCATACATTACTCACTACCAAAATCAACAGAAGGTTATTTTCAAGAATCTGGGAGAGCTGGAAGAGATGGGAAAAATGCAGATTGCATTCTTTACTATCAATTTTCGGATATGCACAGAATACGGCGGTAAATAGTATAGTATTACTTAAATATTAAGTCCATTTCTTTTTGCCTGAGGGGCAAAAAGAAATGACTTGACTTAAAGGAACAAATATTCATTAGAACTTGTAAGGCAAGGTATTCTTTTGTCTTCTTGATCAAAACAGTTTGATCTCTTCAAATTATTGCAACAAGAACAAATGTATGTGTTTATGCCTGTCTCTTTTCCATACTTCTTTATGATGCCAGGGAATAGACTATTTTGTCATATTACAGTTGTCGCTCGATAAGTGGAACCTTGGATAAGTGGAACTTTCATCACGTGGAACCAATTTTTCCGGTCTCTTGGATTTGCTTTAATAAAGTCCTCTTGTTTTAGTCGGATAAGTGGAACCCTCGATAAGTGGAACTTTTAATCAGTGGAATCAGTTTTATTGGTGCAATGAGTAATATTTGCGCCGTGGCAAAAATGACAAGCGTTGCAGAAATGACAGTGCACGTTACAATATTTATTCGACCAATGGCAGCCTTGGGATACATTCTTTCTGTTGAATTGATTAGTGACGTATATCCATTTTGTAATTCTATTGTTTTCATAACCGAGGGTAGTTTTCTAGTGATCGCCATTGATGTTTGGATAGGTCAAAACAAAAATCTAACCTGCAGATTTAAAGGACTCCTTCCCAAATCGTTGCATTATATATATATTGCTCTCCTTTACTATCGCAACTCGTTTCCACCACTGACTTAGGCCAATGTTTTCGTTAAGGAAATTTTCGATAATTTCTTTTGGTCAGTAACTCAGTTCAAAGGATGCTGCCCCCACTTTTTTAACAGAAATATTACGATCTCGAGGCTGTGACGTAGCTGTCATTTCTGTCACGCTAGTCATTCCTGCCACACTACAAATATTTGTTCACATTAGTGGAACTTTTCCAAAAAAAACATCGTAAGAACGTTTGTTTTAATCAACACATTTTTTTCCGAATGTTCTTGCGAAAAATTCGAAGTAATGAATACATACAAATTGCAGCGGTGCAGTCTTCAAAACGAAAACTTGCTTAGCTAACTCTGGTAAACAAATACAAGGCCTTAAAAGAAATTGATGCAGGCCAAAGCTGTATAGCTACAGCAAAGAAATATGGCGTTGCTAAAAACACAGTTTCGCACTGGTTAAAAAGAAAGCTGAAATGTTTGAAGTAGTTAAAGGTAAAAACGCCTCTAAAAAGAGGAAAAGAATGAACACTGTAGAGTCAGATGAGGTTCAACGCTACACAATGAATTTCTTTAGGAGAAATATTTGGTAGAAACGGTATCAGCGTATAACAACTGTGGAAGTTCTGAATAATGCTTATTCTGACTCCATCTATTCATATATACCCACACAAGCGGCACATGATTACTGTGAATTTTCCAGTCAAAAGATTGGATAGCACCCGGTTCCCCTAAAACACATTTGTGGTGAAATGAAGGAGAGGGAGCGTCTGGGAAACTGTTGCACTATTTTGGTTATGCAAATCACGGTCCACTTAGAAATAACATCAGTGATTGGGAAGATAATAAATAAAACCCGAATGCTTGAAGACGGATGATTGGGGGAGATTTGATGCCTTAAAGGCGAAGTGTACAGGTTTCGATGAAAGACTATTCAGACTGTAATAGGCGACCACATGTTGAGCAATATTGCTCGAAAGGGGGTATTATAAAAGAAGAAGCGAGGTTTTTAAGGCTAACATTTTCTTTGTTCATTTATGTAGTTAGTAATAGATAATAATGTTGTTTTAGATTGAGCTAAAGGCGACATGTTGTCTTTGGGTTACTGTATAAAGATATTTAAATACACTAAAATACGGTGTTAGACCTTAGAGTTACCACTACAATTGTCAGGGTTTCAAAGTTCCCATGAATGATCAGGCACAGGATTAGCGTAGGCAGTAGTGGCCGAGTAGTTTAATCAACAGCTTACCGTGATAGAGATTCCCGGTTTTAGTGTCAGTCACCTCCCAGGAAGTGGTGCGCCCAATTCCTTTCGCCATCAGAAGTGACATACTACTGCATTTGAAGGTGTTTTCTAAGATAGATTTAAGAGGGGGAGGAAAGCAACAAATATACTTAGAAAAAGGGACAAAGTGAAAAGTCAAATAGGAAAATTAACCCTTGGCACTGAAATGGCTCCCAGCCTTGCTGAGGGTGAAAGAAGGAAATTAAACACTATTGGAATTATTAATTTTGTAATAAGAAAAAGGTTGTGAGAAAGAGGTGGTTTCATCGACCCCTTAACATGTCCGCTGATTCTGATTCAAACGAAGATAACTTCGAAAAACGACGACTCTTTTCGTTAGAGGACTGTGTAAACTTTACGATAATATTCGTATCAACAAAAAATTAACTATCAATATAAACAACTGTATTCTCAATATTGAATACATATAACAACAACTCCAATAATGGTGTTCTACAACACTAGACAATCGATTTCCACACTTGCAACCACGATCTTAAACCTTCAACGACGATCTCAACCCACAACGACGATCTCAAACTACAAAATCACAAGTTTTATGCAAAACGTCCAAATACATGAATCACATCTAAAATATGATCGGCTTCGTTGATCTATAATTTTCACCCGGCTACATACAGATTACCAATGTCATCATGCAATACCACCCGCGACATCGAACCTAGTCCAAGTGATTCACCTGGTTCCTACCGAGAATAATCGTTGGGTTGCGTCAATACCACACAGACAAAGATCGGCGATCACGAATCTGTGGATACAATATTTACAAAACAAATTACTGACAACAGGGGAATTCCATGACAAAGGTATTTTGATTTGGCATTATTTCAAGATTATGGCACACTAAGCGTTAATTGAAAGTACCTTCTATTTACTTAAAGATTATTGAAGAGAAATTCTATCCCTTTTTTGTTTTCTTTAATATTTACGTTACCCTTTTTTGTTTTGACAGAATGATCGAATACGATAAAGAATCTAATTTTGAAACTAGAAAAGTACATACCGATAATTTATTTCGCGTTGTTGGTTATTGTGAAAATAAAACTGATTGCAGGCGTGCCCAGTTACTGCAATACTTCGGGGAGACAACATTTGACCCGGCAGCGTGTAAGGCCTGTCCAGCAACAACATGTGATAACTGTTCTGTTGGTCCCGAATGCATTCAAAAAGATGTTAGTGACNTTTTTTGTTTTCTTTAATATTTACGTTACCCGGTTTTGTTTTCTTTAACATTTACGTTACCCTTTTTTGTTTTGACAGAATGATCGAATACGATAAAGAATCTAATTTTGAAACTAGAAAAGTACATACCGATAATTTATTTCGCGTTGTTGGTTATTGTGAAAATAAAACTGATTGCAGGCGTGCCCAGTTACTGCAATACTTCGGGGAGACAACATTTGACCCGGCAGCGTGTAAGGCCTGTCCAGCAACAACATGTGATAACTGTTCTGTTGGTCCCGAATGCATTCAAAAAGATGTTAGTGACCTGACAAAAGTTATTACTGATGCCGTAAATCAGATAGCACACAAAGGAAACTGGGACTTCAAAAGGCCGGCAAAGAGTATGGAAAACAGGATCACTTTGAATCAACTTGTTGATATATTTAAGGTAATTTTTGCAAGCTTAATTTATTATTCTGTGATCTTAGTCCAACCGTCGTGGTAGAATTCATAGTAAAATTCGTGTTCAATGAACCAGAATCATAAGTCCATGTGATCGTTGTAGAGTAGTTGAAAAAATGCCCCGAGATAAAGTTGATGATGGGCCGAAATAAAATTGCAGAGTAGCAAGTTATATTTAGCTTCTTTAACTGCGAAGATTACTTTGAAAAGGTATTTCTTGGCAATCAATACCATTTAATTGTGTATACTTTGTGACATAGCTCACCATTTATTAAAACAAGTTTTTTTATCCTTCCTATTTTTATTTTGCCTTTGATTTTAACCACCCTCCTTAAACAAAGTATTTTTCATGTTTACTCGCACATGTTTTAGTGTTTGTCTTTAAGATATTTCATTAAAACGCAATCCTTTCAGCACTTTTTGTTCACCCATTCACTATAAGCTTTCATTCTGACAATTGTTATTTTACATCTTTTTATCTGCAGGCCTTTATCAATTACGTACCGACAAAAAATACCGAAATAATCAGACTATGGGTTTCCCTATACTAATATTTCATATAAGAATTGTAAAGCTGTTACAACTCTTATATGAAATATTTATGGCTCATGATAGTGTTCGTATTTCAGAACCAGAGTATGTCTTTTGTACGTAATATATACCATAGTAATCTTATTCCCGCAATATATACCATAGTAATCTTATTCCCGCAATATATACCATAGTAATCTTATTCCCGCGATTGTGANTTCACCCATTCACTATAAGCTTTCATTCTGACAATTGTTATTTTACATCTTTTTATCTGCAGGCCTTTATCAATTACGTACCGACAAAAAATACCGAAATAATCAGACTATGGGTTTCCCTATACTAATATTTCATATAACAATTGTAAAGCTGTTACAACTCTTATATGAAATATTTATGGCTCATGATAGTGTTCGTATTTCAGAACCAGAGTATGTCTTTTGTACGTAATATATACCATAGTAATCTTATTCCCGCAATATATACCATAGTAATCTTATTCCCGCAATATATACCATAGTAATCTTATTCCCGCGATTGTGATTCACGAAAGATAATAACTTAGCTACTATTGTTTTCCATTTTGCTTTTGTAACAGGGAAGTGAAAAGAGCAAAACTAAAGACACGCCGCTGTTTAATGCAGGTACAGACTTTGCTAGAACTGATGCTGATCGTTTGTTTCGTTCCCTTGTCCTTCGTCGGGTGCTTCAAGAAGATTTAACTATTGGCCAGCATGATAACGTCATTTGCTACGTTAAGCTGGGTCCCAGGGCTTTGGAAGTCAGAAATGGACGCTTTCAGGTAAGTTACTTGTTGATTTCGTACGTATTTTGATTGCATAGTGGCTACAATTAAACTGTACATGGGACATGCAATATCTTACCACGTATTTTATAAGATTTCAAACCTCAACATGTATCACTATTTTCCTAGCGGTTTTCGTGTAAATGGGTTTTCGTGTATAATGTCAATAGGAAGAAGAAAAACTAAGTCTTTGGAGGTTTAGAGGGTTTGCCTCTATTCCCAGCTAGCAGGGCACCAGCTCCCACTCGTAAAAATGGAAAAGAAGATTCAAAGGCCAACCAGCAGAAAGAGACAAGGTTATTGAAAGGTTAGTCACTAATTCAAGAACTAATTCAAATGTTGCCTAACCCAGTCCGTCACAAACAACGAAGTAAAGCAGTCAATTTTTGGCTAAAACTGACCTTTTTCTACTACTACTACTACTACTACTACTACTACTACTACTACTACTACTACTACTACTACAACTGATAGAAAGGTGTAGCATAACAGTCATGAAGCCATGGAAATCAAGTTTCAAATGCGCTTGTCCGGAGATATCCGACACCTTAAAAATGAACAGATTCCTGAAGCTCTTCTCTATGGGGAGCTTGAAGATGGTATTCCTCCTGATGGGCGCATGCCTCCTGATGGAGGCCCTTATCTACACTATAAGGATAGCGTAAGATATATCATGAAAATCTGCCACATCAGTTATACAAGCTGGAACAATAACTGTCTTAACCGTGCAGGCTGGTGAAGCCAGTGCCACTCAGTACCCCAAGATTTTGAAGGAACTTGCATCGAAACGACCAAGCAAAAGAGATGTGGAAGAAATCATGCTTCGTCGACTGGAAGAAAATGTTGACTGTACCCAGTGCGAAAAGAAGTGCCTCTTCAGGATAAGCCTCCGCTTTTATGAAAAGGCACACAGCCATCTAGATCCTTGTCCGTCGTAGCGACGAGAGACTCCATCTAATACTGCTACTGTTTTTATTACCACCACCATTACTGCAACAACGATGATGACTACTACTGCTACATCGACTACTACCACTACTAATTTCTACTTTTAAAACTAGCACTCCTTTCCTGCCTCTGTTACTACAAATCACGTCGGTAAAATTCAATCCTTTTCAAAGTAAATTTCTAAACTCTTGTATGTATTTTTAATGATTTTGGTTTAGGCATAAGTATTTAAAATTGTCCGGGTTCAAGGTAGATACCTAGGCAATTCTTGACATTGTTTTCAACTTCCATTTTTCCCCAATAGTTTTTACTTCGACCGGAGTTAAATTTTGTTTCGGACCATCTGCTTCTGGAACCTGTTTTTAATGGAATTGTTTTATGTTTGTCGGTGTATTATGTGTTATTATTATTGCGGTACTCCCTTTCGTCGAGAGCGACGTGTTGTTTCCCAGTCATAATTCTTTTAATTGGAAAGTATCTTTGCATACGTAGCTTGTGCTATTTTTACTCATTCGTTTGCATACAGACAACTCGAGAAAAATAACCTTAGAGATATAGAAAAGGTACGCAAATGGGCAACCAAACCTGCCTTTAACCTGGCAGAAAACCATAAACTCGACGTGCATGAGCAACACCAACAGGTGACTACGGACGTCACAGCTTCATCCAGGTATTCAGTACATCAAAATAGTCAGTTCTGTTTATTAGCAGACCATGGCAATTTGAAAAAAAGCCTACTGTCGAGGCCTTGCAACATCACACAAATAAATTACGTTGAAAAACTGCAGCATTGTATATACAGCTACTCAGAGACAAAACTTCAACTTGTTAAATGTTTAACGTTTTACTTTGTCAGTAATCATATAAGTAAACATATTGATGAGTCACGAGCTGACTCATCAATATGATATAAACAACATTTTTTAGCCAATTTAAGGGTGAAGAGCATCGACATGGCATCTACTTCAATTAAATTGTAAAAGTCTTCCCTCTCTCATTTTCTAATAGCATTAGTAAAAAACCACCTGTTGCCCTCTTTTGTGGATTTTAGATGACCCTAAACGTTTCTGTGAAGAAAAGAAAGTCAACTGCTAAAGCCCCACAAGAAGAAGTTAGTGAAACAGTTAAAATCGATACTGAACAGTGTTTTCAAGACTTGCTGACCCTTCGGCAGTTGTATGCTAACGAGAATGGCGTCGTAGACCAAGAGACACTTATCTCTTCTGATGTCCTTGAACTATTAGCCCAGAACTGCCCTACAAACGTTGATGGCATTGAAATGTGTGGATTAAGTTCAGAGCAATGTGCCATGTATGGAAATGATATTCTTGAGGTACTGACTTTTTGTACTCATTATTGTAGCTGGTGTAGTGAATCTATTATACAAACATTTAATAAAACCGAGTATGTGCGTTGAACTGGATCTCCCAAAGCTTTACTACACCTTGTTACATATTTTACTTTATTATTGTATTATATTGCTGCTTCAATTCCTTGCCTGGACATGACTGACCATGATAGCTGGTAACGTGTTATTAACTTAACCCTTAAAATATATAACACTCCCGTTAGCATGGCAACCCCTTTATTTTTTCTTTCTTGTTGGTTTAATATCATACTGTACTAGGGCAACCGGTCATATATTCCAGTTGCTTTCATCGTCTCCTTGGCACCAAAACGTCGTTTCCAGTTTTGACAATACCCACCTTTTGGGTGGTAACGTTTCGAACTCACCTCCTCATGTTCTCCACCATGAAGTGTGAGATTTCAGGCAGAAACGAATTGATTTTGAATAAGTCCTAAATGTTAATTGTTATTTGCTTACTAACGCAACCTGGAACATACACTTGCTTTACTTTGATAACAGTGTACTGTTATTGAAAACCCGCATTGATGGGCCCGGAAGACGCAGTAGTTAGCATTAAAATTGCCAGTTTGGTTGAACCTATGTTCGTATCTTGGTTCCGGTCTGTGTCCAAGCCCTTTTTTCCTGTCCACCCAATAGTAAACGGGTATGTAGCTAATGCAAGAGAGTAAAGGGTGACAAGCGGTTTGGTCACTCGCCTTACCCATACAGCCGTTCTACAAACTGTGGATTGTTTACTCTTTTTACCTATACAATAAGGTACATTGTTACCTGCTGTAAGCCAGAAGGTATTGGTATCGTATACATTAAATAATGTACATGTAATGATAGACATACACAAGGATTTAAGACTCTGTAATAAGTAATAAGTTCTTTAAAAGAATAAGCCCATGATTAAACAGAGAGGACACCTCCATTTATTTTGTGCAGGTTAACACAACCTGTATTCTTTTCCTATATTTTTTTATAATATGTATGCTATCGTCGAAAAGCACAACACAGGACAGTAACGTTTGGTTTACTATTGTCAAGCATAATCTTGTAATGGATGTTAGCTTTTTTGCAGTGAAAATTGAGTAAAAATGTTTTCTGCAGTCACGAATGCTTACACGTATTTCATGCTAAAAGTAATTAAATATAGATGACCTGCATACTTTTAATATCTGAACTGGTGTTGACCAACAACGCAGCTTGTGGCTTTTGGATCCGTTCTAAAAAATCCAAAGATCTTACTTGAAGAAGTGGGTAACATGTTCCTAATAAATTTAATGGTACAGTCTCAAAACCTTGATCTTTCAATTAATTCCAATTTTCTCTATGTTCTTATCAGATAACTACCAAATATGCTTGCATTGTGGCAAGGCCTACTGCAGCAGTTTCAAACTGTGGTAACCAATCCACAACTGGCAAATCACCGTACTGGACAGCAGGCAAGTACAAAAAGAAGACGAAGAAAAGGTATATTAAGCATCCCCTTCTTAATGATAATGGTACTTTTTTCCCGTTGGTGTGTAGTCGCATTGGCCGTTTGCCATTGATAAAATATACAACTGTTGCTGGCGACATTATTATTTAAATACTTTTGAATGTGAACAATTAGGCGATTTGTGGTCTTGAAAGAACAGATAACGCAGTGTAACGATGACGGTCGAGTTTCAAAGCCAATGTAGGAACGTGTCATCCAAACTTGTTGACGTTTATTGAGATTCTTAAGAGGGGGCAAGGTATGAACCTTGTGAGGATTGCAAGGCTTAAACAGGTCATTAACCAGAACCACAACGCCGACCTTGTGAAGACAGCAATGAAAGGATAAAACATCATGGTGGATTATCACCACCATGCCTTTTCCCATAACATTAAAATGTGAATATCAGCTCTTGATATTGCTGGACTTAATGTCACTCCAAAGGGTTTCTTTGGGAACCATTGCAGGTTCAAGAGCAGTGTGCTTCATACTACTTAAATCTATTAAAGATCTGTACTTAAGTGCTGTAGTACATTTGCAATGTTTGTATTTCACAACTTGCGGAAATTTTATTGTGTAAGGGTTTTGTCGGTGGGGAGGGATGAACTGGAAGCTTGGTAGATACTTAATATTTGTTGTAAATAAATAAGCTTTGAGATTGTTGAAATTTCATTGAGATTCACCTATATACTTCACATTTAAGCTGCTTAGTCTGACCATAATAGTTATAAACTGTGATCTGCGAGTATCTTGCCTTGCCATCACCCCATCTTTATTCAAACATTCCCTACAAATCAAATTATGTCTTCCCTTTAACCCTATCTTCAGCTACTGCAGATATTTTGACGATTTAGTAATACTTAATACTCAATCAGAATTTTCTGTTGAACATTTACTTCTTTTGAAAAACCCGAAATGTCTGTTCTTGATTTAAAAGATAAAGAGGTAACCTCGGATCATTTCGACGGTCCTGGAATTTTGTTATAGTCTGGCGATAACACTTTGTCAATCCAATGAGTCTCGATAGATGGTAGTGTAACACTGTATGCACACTAGAACCAAGAATATAACAATTGCTTGAACCTAATTTTAAGACCGTCTTTTGTTTGAAATCAGTCATCCTTAAAGGCCAAGCTATAATTTTAACTCAGAACAATTGCTCTCCCGAATCGTTGTGCTTGTTGATTACGCTGCCCCAGAACCACCACCGCCCCCTCCCCCCCACTTGTTCAAAACAGTCACATACATACCATTGCGTCTTCCATCAGAAAAGCGTGCCGTGACGTCTGTCTCTTGACACAAGCAATATAACAGTCCATCCCTAGAAACTTTTGGGTTTTTCCCAAAGCCTCATCCTGCAGTTAACTTTAGGTTTGATACTAATTATGCCGTCGTTATTTTCTGTCTAAACTATTGACACTGTATTTTACTCTTTGCAGTAAAGGTACAGCCAGCTCGAAGAAGAAAACATCAACCAGAGACTCTGGTAACAATTGCGAGGAAAACTCTACTGGTGGGTGGTTGTCTTCTTCCACGAAAAGAAAGCCAGGGTTTCTTAAAATGCCTCCAGCTAAAAAACCAAAGACAAGGGCAGAGCAAAGGCCCCCCTGGCTTAGCTGATTTTGATACTGCTAAGTGCTTTTAATTTCTTTTAGCTGACCCATGTACACCATTCGAGTCTGGCTTTTCGATTTTCCAGCGACACCTGTCGGCAATTGTCAATAACTGAACACCTTTAGAAGTCTCTGTCTCATAAATGACATATCTCTGTTTCATTAGTTTTTTATGATAAAATCAGGGTTTTATTTATTTCTTGTAAAATAAAAAAATATGGTAGTGCCGTAACCTTTTACATTTATAAGAATACTGCGGATAGGATTGGAATATATGCAACTGGGTCCTTGCAGTGATATGTTTTACGAAAATTAATGCTGTGAAATGAATTACAAGAATCAGACGATTTGTTTTCAATTTTCTTGTCCCTTTTGCCTCTCAGTTTTTTTAACATTCAAATACTGTAAAATATTGTGGATGGATTAAATCATCACAATGTGCGTCTTATTATTCCCCCTAAGAATTGATCCTTGTATTTAAATGGTTAACACAATGAATATTCCTGGAGCATTACTGCTTGATTTACTGCAGATTACCTTTATCCGCAAAGAAGATTAAAGAGTCTTGTAATGAAGTCAACTTCCCAACTTCCAAAGTTGAGATTCTTCCTGATGACGAAGTATGCAGTCCACAAAGACCTGTTTCACTATTATACCTCTAAAGAACATCGCCCTTATAGATTATCATTACCGCCATAAACATTCTACTCCGTTTTTATCCTGGAAATAATGTTGGGGAGCTTAAGATTCATAAGCATAAAGAAGAATCGAATCGACAAAAGCTGGAAATCCAAGATTTTATTCTTCTGAAAATTGGTGGCTTTGACGTAGAATGTGCGTAGAATGTCAATGCTAGATCAAGATGACATTCAATGCCACACTTTTGTATTCGTATACAATCAAAGATACAAAGCCATGTATAAAAACTGATATTTGAATTGTTGGAATCAGAATTGATTAAATAAGAGCAACTGTTGTTTCAAGCTGAAAACCAGATGATTGCAGCTGCTGGAACAGGGAACTCGGTCGTAACAAGCAACTTTTCTGTGGCTACCAGGTTTATTAAAAGAACTGATCTACCAGTGTCAAGTGACCATAGATGCATGAGGGTAGCAGCTATGGCAAGCAAGGTCTTCTTTGCATGCTGGGATGCTGAATGTAGGCATTCTCTTCTCATCTCTGGCTACGCTTTTACCTTTATTGACTGTATTTTTGGTTGATGCTCCTGCATTTTTCCCGGCTGTAGTCTAGGTCAAACGCGTAACTGGTTTGATCTGAAATTCTCGCCTTTTGCCCTTAATAACAGATATATGAAAAATGTAGTTTTTAAGGGTCTGGCTGTGTTACAGAGGTACAGTCGCTGATTGTCAATGAAAGGATCTTTTGTCACATGCTTGTGTATTACAACTAATGATGGATTTATGAACTATTAGACGACTACACTTCCTTCATTGCTTATACAGTTAAACCAAAAGAAAGTTTTTATTGTCATGTAAAAAATCTCTTCTCAATTTCTTTCTTATTTCTTCTATATACCTTTTCTTTTGTCTCTTGAATATTTAAACTCTTTATGCTTTCAGACTTAAATGCTCTCGAGTCCGGAATAGACGTCGTCCCTATGACTCGACATTTCTTTTTAAATGCTTAACTTGGTATTCTTATTGCGACCCCCGCCCTCTTCCTCTGTGTTTCTTAATTTCTGAGCCGAGAGTACGGTACAAATTCAAGAAAGAAGAAAAATTTAAATCACAAATCCTGGAAATATTTTGTACAGCCTTCTGGTACTTTTTCTTCGCAATACAAGCTATCGTGGAAGGTATACTCGATATCAGCAGATAAAATTGATACATATGTGTGGACGTAATAACTACAAGTGCACATTGGGTTTCTTCTGCAATTACAAAATTAACTTAATAGAAAGCTCGTGTTTAAATGGATTCTAAATTTGTCATCATTAGTAAGAATGCTTTTTGCAAGTTTTAATGTTTGAAGGGAAGACCACTGCTTCCAGCAACATGCGTCAAGCTTTTGCAAGAAGTGAGAGGCAAAGTTCCACGAGTGAAGAAAAACTTCAGCTTGCCGAGATTGTTGAACGTTGCGGATACGAATGTGATTTGGAGATTAAAAAGAACAAGGGGAAAGCACTATTTGGTACCAGAAGGTAAAGACACGTTCCTGTAACACCTACATAACCCAACACCTGAAGTAAAATGGCTCACGTTCGGCAACCGGCGGTTGAACGAGTTGGAGCCGGAGTACGGTATCAGCTTGCTGAAGCCCAATAAANTTGAAGGGAAGACCACTGCTTCCAGCAACATGCGTCAAGCTTTTGCAAGAAGTGAGAGGCAAAGTTCCACGAGTGAAGAAAAACTTCAGCTTGCCGAGATTGTTGAACGTTGCGGATACGAATGTGATTTGGAGATTAAAAAGAACAAGGGGAAAGCACTATTTGGTACCAGAAGGTAAAGACACGTTCCTGTAACACCTACATAACCCAACACCTGAAGTAAAATGGCTCACGTTCGGCAACCGGCGGTTGAAAGAGTTGGAGCAGGAGTACGGTATCAGCTTGCTGAAGCCCAATAAAAGATTCAATGAATAAAGGCGACTTGGTTGAACAATAAGAGGATTATTTGAAGACTTTGGCAGATACCAAATACTTCCTTGACAGGTATGGCGCAAATCTCCCTATCATTAATCGGGCTCAAATGCCTTTGCATCAAGCATCGAAATGAGAGTTGACAGGAGAGGACTTTGAACTTTATAGGAGAGGGCTCTTTTGTCATCTGCTGTCGAGGGAAAGACTTACACCCTTTACTAAAGTCTCTAGTGGTCCCAAGATAATCCTGAATTCTGGATTTGTATTCAAAAGAAAAGGAGCTAGAATGAAAGTGGGGCTGAGGTCAAGAAAGGCACTGTTTCAACGAGGATACATTTTGGTTGTTCTAGATGGTGCTATTACAGGTTTTGTTCAGTTGAATGATACCCATCTCCTTCGACACCTTACATCAAAATCTTTTTGCCGAGACTATAAGAAAGAGTTAGAGTTGAAGGCGGACAAAAGTAAAATTCCCAAACCAACTCGAGAGAAAATTACTAGTTATCCTTTTCACGTGAAAGGAAATTGATGTTCATTTCACAGCAACAAAGCCACATGTTGTTACAAATGGTGTCAAAGGATCTGAGTACTCTATGGTAAGTGATAATTTTATAATATTGTTGGGATCAATATGCCCATTTAAAGAAGGGTATTATTGCAAACTCTGGTACCTACTAACGTTCAACCACTTGTGAAAAAAGTCCTTTCATCAGGGATTCCGAGCAAAAAGATTGAAGGTTCCAATCTTCTTGACTGCTTTGAAATAGAAACAAGCGTAGAGTCAGATTCCGCACACGAAGAAGAAAGCGATAGTGAGGATGAACAAAGGCAACCACCACCAGCTGAAACTGAATTGGAACCAGACAACGAAACTAAAAGTATTCCCTCCTTAGAACATCATGTTAACAATGAGAATATCAAAAATGACGCTTCGTTTTTGGATGCATGCATATTGACGCATATTGGAAGAAAACGAAATAAGTGAAAATTTTACGCTACATTTTGCGAAAATGAAATCAGCATACTTTGACGCCAGAAGAACCCTTAAAGAGAGATTAATTGCTGTCAATAATGTTAACGATGCATGTGAAGATAAATTTTTTTGACCTTAGACTTTCGCGCCAAGGTATTTGCCACAACCTCAATCACCCTCCAGCCTTTTTATATTTATTAAAACATCCTTCGATATTATTTAATTTTCGTGAATTCAGTTAATATCTGCGATGAATGAACACAACCGTAATTGAAACTATCGTGGAATATCTTTACAAATCATTGTAGAGAAGATACTCTCCCGCATCCTGCCGAACAGACTGAACTTGTATATCGTCCCCAGTGTTCTACCAGAAACGCAACATGTCTTCCACAATGGAATGAGTACCGAGGATGTGATACTTTGCCTGCGTCAATGCCAAGCAAAATGTTCAGAGAAGAACATGCCATTATATGTGGTCTTCTAAACGTCACGAAAGCGCTCGACACAGTTTCCCTGAATGGGCTATCGGCTACGTGTGCCGCTTAAGTGTAGGTGCACTGACAAATATATCAATAAAAAAGGCTCAACATGAAGGAATGCAAACCAATGTGAAACACTTTAAAGACCAATAAAAGAAGTGTCCTGTATCAAATGGAGTTAAGCAAGGACGTTTGGTGCCACCAAAGCCTTTCCCCTCTACTTGACTTGGATACTTGAGGTTGCCTTACAAAATACTGATGGCGGATATACATCCAAATACGTTTTGACGCTAACTTATTCAATGTAGCACACCTCAAAGCAAAAACGGAAAAAACACTGATGGTCCTTCGGGAGATATTGTTTCCAGAGGATTGGGCCTTTGTCGCCCACAATGCCCGAGGTATGCAGATCCCTCCAGCCACGTTCGCTCAGGCTACCACTGCCTCATCCTTAAATTTAATATAAAGGCCGTGCGTTTAAAACAGTCTGCATAAAACAGCAACGTTAATGCACAACCGCCAGACATACTGATAGACAGGATGAGCGTCGTAAGACATCAGGACTTTGTGTATTTCGTCAGCACCATCACAGGAAATACACCCTGGGACAGTGAGATAACCTACAGGATGGCAAAACCAAGCAATCCTTATAGAAAACCGTGAGAGAGACTACGGACCAATAATCATGTGTTCGTAAGTGTCAAAAGGAAAGGTATCCCGTCCAATTTTACTGTCCGCTCTCATATAAGGTGCTGAGACCTGGGCCATATTCCACACACAAGTAAAGAAACTCAACGCATACATGACGAGACATCTGTGTGATACCATGAATGTTTCCTGGTATGACAAGATCACCAAAGTCGAAATATTTGAAGGCCCAAGACTCCAAACACTAGAAGATATGCTTATTGAGAAAAACCTTGAGGTGGCTGGGACATATGGAAAGAATGAAACGTGGACGACTCCCAAAGCAGCTATTATACCTCGAATTAAGTTTTGTAAAGAGAAATCAGGGAAGGGCTTGGCTGAGATTTCGAGACATGGCTAAGCGGAACACAAAGAAGAGTGGAATGGGTGTCGCTTGGCGATAAGTCGTGGCATGGGACAGAGGTCACTGGAGATGAAAGATTCCTAAACGAACCAAACCATACATAAAGGGTCATGTTAGTCAGAGCGGACAGGGAATATATATACAAAGCTTATCGTCAGTAGAAAGTGCTGGCTAAAAACAAAATCAAAACAGATCAGACAAACCATCTATTGAAAAACACGAAGTGTAAAGGCTAATGCGCGTATTTTTTGTTCAAAATAACTCTTAAATCTGTGACATTGGAAAAAAAACCTTATGAAAGGGACAGAGGAAGGAAAGTCGACCTAAAATAAAAAATAGAAAAAAAATGACAATAATAACGAAATGAAAATCCAGGCTGTTCAACTGTTTTGAAAAGTTACTTAACCAACAGGTTTTCAGAAGTGACAGTTTCTTAATTGCTAGGGTATCTGAGTACTAGTTTCTTAGAAAAAAATACGTGTGCAAACAAAAAAATGTATTTTATTGCTAATGGCAAAATAGTGACAATATTCCTAAGGTACTTAAGGGCATCTCTGTTCGGAAAGTCATCGACTATGGTCACAATTCTTTCGTTACATACAATGAAAATATCTTCCGACTTCGTGGCTGTCATACACTGTGTATTGTCAAACCTTAGTTATCCTAACAGTAGTCCTTAAAGACTAAAGGTATAACATCAGATAGCACAAACACAGAAAGTTCACGCAATTTCTTGACCCACCCCAACTGATCTGATCCCAAATCTATCTTTACATGCTCTATATATACTATATGGAAAAAAAAATAGAAATAGAATAACATGACTAAGTTTTACTAACAGAATAAAATACGTGCATGTGCGACGTGAAAACATGGGAAAGGAAGGGAAGGGCTGAGTAGGTATGCTAAGACAAGCTAAATGACGTTCTTGCCTACGAAAGGGGGTCCTAGGAGGTTCGTGATATGGTGGAGATGGATAGTCAGCTTCTTTCTGAATCATGGGTACGCGATTGGTAGATTGTTTCTTTTATATTGTCAAAAAAACTTCCAAAGTTTTGGATGATAATCGTTTCAAATACTGAATTTAGAAAAATTAAATATATTGATATTTTTTATTTCATTCTTAGAAAAACACATTCTGTATAGTATGACATAAAGTTAGAATGAAGCACCACATGGAGTCATTTTTCTGATTTTGAAATATAAAGTACTAGGAAGAATTTACTTTACTATCTAAAATTGATTGGTAAAGCTAGTTTTTTTCAGTTTGTTAATATTGTAGGATAATAGAGTTAAATGTCTTGTCCAGAAATCTTTCAGCAAAAATAATATTGGAGTACAGTCCCGGGAGGGATATTTCTTAGGGGACAAATTTCCGAGGGGAAATTTCCAAGCACCACAGGAATATCAATGGTTGTAACATAATTTCCTTTAACAGATTCAGCTGAGTTGGTCTAAATTACATTAAGTTCCTGAAAATTGTCTTGGTGAGAAATTCCAGAAGTGGCTCAAGTGTCATGGATCGAAAAAGACAAGACAACCGAAGATTTAATAAATAAGTTAAATATTCACTTTCTTTGAACTTCACAGTTGTTAAAAACAACACGTAGCTACTTACCATTTAAGGATAAATTTCTTGCTTTAATGAAGTTCAGTGAAAAGTAGTGCTAGGGTAAATTAGCCCCACTAAGAATTTGTGGAATTTTCCAAACAGTCTTTGATTTCAGGGAAACACTGTAACCAAGAATGTCCTTCGCTGACAGAAGAAGGTCATCGTGAAGTGGGATCCCTTGTGATTTCCTAACATTATTCATGCAGCGCACAACAATAGTCCGAATCCATATTGGGCGTTGTTCTTCAGTCGCGCTGGTGCATTTCAGAAAGAGATCATTCCTCGGGCTTAAAATTTCAAATCACGTGTTACGATTTAAATCAACCAATCAGCAGGGAAATTTTTTGTTGCACTAAAAAATCTCTAAAGTTGCATTTATTTTAGCAAAAGTTGCAAAAAGTTTGATTTATTTTCTCGGACGTTGCACTGACAAGTTGCAGAAAAAATACAATACGTGAACTACGTGTACATGTACGAAGCAACAAAGGAATGCTACTGACCTATACAGTACAACAACAAAGAAAAACACACACAAATCTACAAGAAAGAGTCTCAGTGTTAGCAAACTTCTCTGCAGAGTGTTTACATGAACTTCACTCAACATGCATTTGTTACTCACGTTAATTGAACAACATTAGGAAGTATTTCTCCAATTTGTTTGGCCTGAATTTTCTCTCTTTGCCGAGCATTTTCTTCAACATGGAGAAGCTGCTTTCAACACTTGCTGACGTCGCCTAACATTGTTGACGTTTTCCATACATGGCTGGAGAGACTTCACTGCGACGTGGTTGCATGATACTCTATAGATCTGCGTTGGCTTGCAGACACTTGTCCATGTACAGCTTCACACCGCCAGAATCACTGCCAAATGGTAGACTCTGCAGGTCACGATGCGCGTCAGCGATGGTGTACTGCGGCGACTCGCATTTTTCGAGGAGATAAGCCAACGGTTCGTAGTCGCGTTTAACGGCGAGAAGGTCAGCAGCTAGACTGGCCTCTGCAACTTCTGCCCTGACCCTGCTTACCAGGAGGCCGTCTTCTTCGAATGAAGCGACGATCTGACGCACCGCTGGCAGATTTTCGGCGTAATAGAAGGCTGCCTTGATTTACGTAGCCCATCGTATGATGATCGGCTCAGGTGGGTAGCCGACTTCCGAAAACATCTCCTTGTGATCCTTGTTCTTCGCAATGGAAGCCTGCACTGTGGCCATCAGAGAGTTAAATTTTTTGTGCTTGTTCCTAACACGCACACAAGTGATGTGGAATAAACGAGGATAGAGGTTATTCAGAATCTTGNCGAAAAAGACAAGACAACCGAAGATTTAATAAATAAGTTAAATAGGAGCCGTGGCTTAATGGTTAGTGCTCTGCACAGCAACCAAGAGTTCCGGGTTCGATTCCCCGAGCTGTCGAGGAGAATTTGGAACTTTGCGAAAAGAAAAAGCCATTGGTTGGCGTCAGGAAGGGCATCCGGCCAAGAAATTCCTCACTGCCAAATCAAAGTCCGTCACCGCACCGCACCGTCTGAGCCCCAATTGCTGGGGGAAAATGACGTTAAAAAATTTCGTCCAACACATGCTAGCATGTAAACCGGACGTTAAACCGAATATGATGATGATGATGATGATTCACTTTCTTTGAACTTCACAGTTGTTAAAAACAACACGTAGCTACTTACCATTTAAGGATAAATTTCTTGCTTTAATGAAGTTCAGTGAAAAGTAGTGCTAGGGTAAATTAGCCCCACTAAGAATTTGTGGAATTTTCCAAACAGTCTTTGATTTCAGGGAAACACTGTAACCAAGAATGTCCTTCGCTGACAGAAGAAGGTCATCGTGAAGTGGGATCCCTTGTGATTTCCTAACATTATTCATGCAGCGCACAACAATAGTCCGAATCCATATTGGGCGTTGTTCTTCAGTCGCGCTGGTGCATTTCAGAAAGAGATCATTCCTCGGGCTTAAAATTTCAAATCACGTGTTACGATTTAAATCAACCAATCAGCAGGGAAATTTTTTGTTGCACTAAAAAATCTCTAAAGTTGCATTTATTTTAGCAAAAGTTGCAAAAAGTTTGATTTATTTTCTCGGACGTTGCACTGACAAGTTGCAGAAAAAATACAATACGTGAACTACGTATACATGTACGAAGCAACAAAGGAATGCTACTGACCTACACAGTACAACAACAAAGAAAAACACACACAAATCTACAAGAAAGAGTCTCAGTGTCAGCGAATTTCTCTACAGAGTGTTTACATGAACTTCACTCAACATGCATTTGTTACTCACGTTAATTGAACAACATTAGGAAGTATTTCTCCAATTTGTTTGGCCTGAATTTTCTCTCTTTGCCGAGCATTTTCTTCAACATGGAGAAGCTGCTTTCAACACTTGCTGACGTCGCCTAACATTGTTGACGTTTTCCATACATGGCTGGAGAGACTTCACTGCGACGTGGTTGCATGATACTCTATAGATCTGCGTTGGCTTGCAGACACTTGTCCATGTACAGCTTCACACCGCCAGAATCACTGCCAAATGGTAGACTCTGCAGGTCACGATGCGCGTCAGCGATGGTGTACTGCGGCGACTCGCATTTTTCGAGGAGATAAGCCAACGGTTCGTAGTCGCGTTTAACGGCGAGAAGGTCAGCAGCTAGACTGGCCTCTGCAACTTCTGCCCTGACCCTGCTTACCAGGAGGCCGTCTTCTTCGAATGAAGCGACGATCTGACGCACCGCTGGCAGATTTTCGGCGTAATAGAAGGCTGCCTTGATTTACGTAGCCCATCGTATGATGATCGGCTCAGGTGGGTAGCCGACTTCCGAAAACATCTCCTTGTGATCCTTGTTCTTCGCAATGGAAGCCTGCACTGTGGCCATCAGAGAGTTAAATTTTTTGTGCTTGTTCCTAACACGCACACAAGTGATGTGGAATAAACGAGGATAGAGGTTATTCAGAATCTTGCCGGCAACAGTCGTCTACCATGCAGCATCACTTAGTAACAGAACTAAGCGCTCACGTTTTCATAATGTCATCCAGTGTGAATGATAACTTGTTGGTTCATAGATACATGCCAAACCTTAAAATAGAATAGTATTTGTGTTATTTACAACTGCCGCCAATGCTTGAAATAACGAAAAACAGTTTGGGTTATCCGAATGAAATGAATATTGATTTTATGGAATGAAGTGCACAAATGAATGCCCCTGCTTATCATAGCATTTACAAGGTACTGTGAGTGATGCTCAGATGTGACCCTCACACGCCATTACATCGAGATAGTCTTGGGTATGTGTCAGGAACAGAGGCCTACTACTGAGAATGACAATGAGTGACCAATGAATGAAGTAATTGGATGTCATAGCTTGTAAGGCGCAAGATAGATCCAATGCAAGTTGCTCAAGTTTTGAGTTACACCCCTGCCTAAGCAGCTGACTAGCCTTGAGTTGCTATGCAGACCTTTCAATGTAGGGCTGCACCAGCTGCCATTTTTAGTCTTTGGTATGGCTACCCAATTCCAACTTTTCCATTTTGAACGGGACTCCCACTCGCTAGCCGGTCGCACCATTTCAAGTCCCATTCACTTTCATTGCTCACGCTTTGCCATGCATTGGACTTTATTCAATTTTACCACATAAACTGTGGCACCAACAGGATTCGATCCCGGGACCTCTCGTGTGCTAACGCCCTCTTTTGCTTCTACACCACCGTTGGTTAAGGAAACATAGTTTACATGAACATGTACTGCATGGAGTGAAATCATACACGTATAGCTATAATAAAGCTTTCAAAAGTGTGAAATTTAAAGTCTTACCTTGCTTGAGGTGAGTTAGACCTTTGTTGGGGTGCTGACATCTCCTATCAAAACATTGAAAAATTTTCTACCCGAAGCATCTGACTCATTCACAACCATGAACAGGTCCTTTTCAGGTAAAAGCTCTGTTATACGTTTCACCTCAGTATCAGCCAGCGACAAAACATGGTCTCTACAGCTAGACTCAGATGGTAGCTGCTGACCCATGAACTCAAATAAACTCCTCAGTTCAGGATTGTTGAGTTTGTCCAGAGGTATATCCGCGGACAGGAAAGCTCTTGTGACCCGAGCATCCAAGTCTTCCCGTGAAGGATTATTTGTAGGAACTAGGACAGACTACCTGTGTCCTATTGCTTGTCTCTGGCAATGTTTAGCACTCTCCCTATGCCTCTGCACAGTCGAATGTCGGTCATTGCTCACAATACTAAGTCATAATTTACAATTTCAGGCAACTCCAAAAGGAGTTGCCTGAAATTCATCCGGAAACTCAGATACATAAGATTTGACTTTATGTAGCAAAGAAGAAAATGATTTGGGCATTTCTAAATATTATGAGAGTAAGCTGCAAAATTTGAAATGCAATGATTGTGGTTTTTAAAGTTGTACTTGTATGAAGCCTTGCCCTTCGTGTCTACAAATTCCGTGAATATAAATGTAAGCGCTGGTTGACACTGTTACATTAAGTTGTTCAAATTACAACTCAAATGTATTGATGGTCACGCATACAGTAGTTTAAACAGTGGCTTTTTTCATAAAAATTCCGCATAAGAAATGCATGTAGCAGGACAGCTAGATCGTGGTACCATACGCTCACGTTGATCAATACACACAAGTATAGTGGCCTTAAAAGCTGAATGATTGACACTTTGAAAGGTTATCTGACGCTCACATCTACTACGTTTACGCACACGTGTGGCCCACAAAGTCGAAGACAGAAATTTCGGGTGCCTCATGAATGATTGACATTTCAATCATCGATGTGAAAGGTCATTTACACTGCATCAATTTGTTGCAGCAGTAGGGCACGTCTCACTGTGTGTTTGTTTGGCGATTTTATCAAGAAATTGGCAGGAGTTGAAAAAAGTTGCTTTTATTTCCAAAAAGTTGCAGTAAAGTTGCAATGGTTATCACAGCAATTGCCAAATGTTGCCAAAAGTTGCGCTAACCCCCCAAAATTGCAAGAAAGTTGCCCCTATAACTTTGCACAGAGGTACCCTACGATACCCAAACTTTGGATTTACGCTTTTCTCAACAATTGCACTTGGTAAAAAGAAGCTGCAAAAAAATTGCCCTACCAATCAAAATTGTGTCTACTCATGCAGGAGTTGCTTTCAGTCACCACAAATCATTGAAGTAAATTGCTGCTGTAATTTCACAGATATGGAAGAGTAGTTCCCAACATTGATTCAATCAAGGCTGCCAAATACAACACTTGGCTGGTGCTGGTTTTAGTTAGCCCCAAGCATTAAACTAAACAGATATTGGTGAATTTTCAACGTTATTGCATACTGCCATCAGAAACAACAACTGCTGGTTTAAGCGAAATGGCTTTGAACGAACTATGCTCCTTTAAAATTAAAGAAAAGTTTATAGCTCCAGCACAGGATGGAACAACCATCATGATGGGGAAAACAAGAGGTGTAGAGTTTAAGATAAGAATACCCAAGTCCTATTTTTGTTCACTACTGCGTGAATTAACTGTGTTTATTCATACAATAAACACCTTTAACTGTCAGGGTGGTTATAATGCCTTTTGCAAATCTACCTGCTTTCGCTACCTTTTTCTCAATGTCACCAAAACGCACATGTGTTTCAGAAGAGCTCCACAGCCAAAGCGTATCTCGGAGTTATCAGCTAATCAGATGGAATTTTCAGAGCAGAACTGTGAATAGTGTCCTCGACATGCAGGATTTTTTAAAGGAGTGTTTTACACAAATAATATTGGTCAACAACAGATTTACTGAAGTTTGTTTCCTGGTTGTGGACCATTTTTAAGTGCTGAATTCAAATATGATACTAGATTTTTTGCCGGGGCAAGGTTTTGAGACAAACCAACATTGTCTGTTTTTAAACGTTGTGGAGTTATATTCAATATTATATCGATTTTCCGTTTTAGAACGAGGTGCTGTGAACCCTTATCTTCGCGAAATGCCATCTATTACGATTGGAAAATTTGGAAGGCTCGGCAGAGCATCAATTTGTTTAGTTTTATTTACTTTTTTTGCAGATCGTGCTTGTCTTTTGCAGATCGGGCTTATCTTGGGGCTATTGGTTCGCCTGAAATTAAGGGAGTTTCCTACTCGGTAAGCCAGAGGGTTTTTATCCTGCACATTGCTCTAAATAGCCATTTACTTATTTGCAGGCCTCTGGAGATAAATAATGTCCATGAAGAGAACCACGATAGAAACGGCTCCCACAAAATGAAAGAAACACTCAGATGTATTGCGCGCCCCTAATCATAGCATGGTGTGATCTCTCTTTAAGTGACAAAGCATTGTAACTTCAAAGGTCGGTTTATTTCCGCAGTGAGTTTACACTTAATTATTGGGGATAGCTAATTCAGCACGTGAAAATGGCCCAAACTTGGCAAACAAACTTCAAGCAGTAAATTTGTTCTTAGCCACTGGAATAGGAATAGCTCCCGTACAAACCACAAAGAAAGAGATATTTGGCGGCCAGCAATTATATCATACAATACAGGATGGCTTAATTTTCGTTTCGCAAAACCATACGACCCAAGAGGCCGGAAGATTTTCGAGGCATTTCTGTTATAAATAAAAAGAACTTGCGATTAATGGTCTCGTGATTCAATTATTTTGGCTCTGTTACTGTGCCATGTAAGGATCCAGAATATCAACCCTGAAAATCAACTTTCTCCTCAGAGGATTTGCTCGTTGATTTGAACAACAATTCACGTGAGTTACAAAGGCTAGTAGTTTGCCAAATTTCAAGGCATATAAGACCCAAACTATATTCGTATTTGAAAGAAAATACCTGTTGTGTTTGAAGTTTAACCTAGGGTAACCTAGTAACCTAGGGTTAATGAAATTGGAGTAATGTAATGTAAAAATAATTTTGCATTGTATCCTAATTGTATAAAAACAGAATTTGTTACGAAGTATAAAAACAGTACAAAATAATAGCATTTAGTTTGACAGTTTACGAACATCAAATAACGGTTGACAGTAAAAAAAATATTTGTAGAAAAAATGGTTATTTAAATAGAAAGCGCNATTGCGCGCCCCTAATCATAGCATGGTGTGATCTCTCTTTAAGTGACAAAGCATTGTAACTTCAAAGGTCGGTTTATTTCCGCAGTGAGTTTACACTTAATTATTGGGGATAGCTAATTCAGCACGTGAAAATGGCCCAAACTTGGCAAACAAACTTCAAGCAGTAAATTTGTTCTTAGCCACTGGAATAGGAATAGCTCCCGTACAAACCACAAAGAAAGAGATATTTGGCGGCCAGCAATTATATCATACAATACAGGATGGCTTAATTTTCGTTTCGCAAAACCATACGACCCAAGAGGCCGGAAGATTTTCGAGGCATTTCTGTTATAAATAAAAAGAACTTGCGATTAATGGTCTCGTGATTCAATTATTTTGGCTCTGTTACTGTGCCATGTAAGGATCCAGAATATCAACCCTGAAAATCAACTTTCTCCTCAGAGGATTTGCTCGTTGATTTGAACAACAATTCACGTGAGTTACAAAGGCTAGTAGTTTGCCAAATTTCAAGGCATATAAGACCCAAACTATATTCGTATTTGAAAGAAAATACCTGTTGTGTTTGAAGTTTAACCTAGGGTAACCTAGTAACCTAGGGTTAATGAAATTGGAGTAATGTAATGTAAAAATAATTTTGCATTGTATCCTAATTGTATAAAAACAGAATTTGTTACGAAGTATAAAAACAGTACAAAATAATAGCATTTAGTTTGACAGTTTACGAACATCAAATAACGGTTGACAGTAAAAAAAATATTTGTAGAAAAAATGGTTATTTAAATAGAAAGCGCTCTTCGTAAAATTTGTGGAGTACTATCGAGGACTTTTTTCTGGACTTCGTTTAGTGATGGTTCTCCTGGAATTGTCTTAAAGTAATCAGTGGTTCCTTTCTTTATTAGGCCTAGGCCACCCACTACTACTGGGATTGTCTTTGTTTTCAGGTGCCACATCTTTTCAATTTCAATCTCCAGATCTTTGTATTTGGATAATATCTCAAACACCTAAGCAGAAACATTATTATCCGACGGTACACTCATATCAATGAGTAAGCAGGTGTTATTGCTCTTGCCATTGACAATAATATCTGGACGGTTTGCATGTATCGTCTGAAGAGTATGGACTGTTAAGTCCCAGAGAATGGTGATATTTTTCCCTTCTGTGACTGGTTCTGGATGGTGCTCATATCAGTTGCTTTTAGTTTCTATCGAGAAATGATTGAAAATTTTCCAGTGGAGATATTGATTAATCCGGTTGTGGCGGTTTATATACTCGTTGGGTGTCAAGACAGAGCAACCTGAGACAAGGTGGTCAATCGTTTCCAGATTTTCCTCGCAGAATCTACGTCTTTCTTCTGCTCCGTTGTGAAACGCATTTGCCTGATAATTACGCGTGAAAAGACTTCGGTCCTGAGCGGCAGGAATAAAGCCTTCCGTTTCCCCTTTCAGTCCGGAGCTCCTCAGCCACTGATGGATCGCCGCTTTGTCCACATCAGCGTTTTTGCTTCGGGCTGCATACTGTCCATGGAGGGGATTTTCTTGCCACCTAGACTCCAATTGTTTCAAACCATTGCTTTTCGCGGCTTTCTTTGTTTTGCGGGCTATTGCCGTGGGTTTTAGATGGCTGTTGTTTTCCTTATTTAGATCTAAGTCCAGCTGGCGAGAATATTTAGCTGACTCTTTAAGAACTGAATGTAACCTTTTTGAATTTTCATGTACGTTAACTAGTTGCAGCATCCAATCATCGGTTTTATCCTGATATTCAGAGAGACCTATAGTAGTTGTCTTGTATGACAATTCAATTTGTATCATGCCCCTACCTCCTTTACTTCTGGGGATGTAAAAACGATCAATATCGGATTTAGGGTGATGCATTCTGTGGCAGGTGAATTGCTTTCTAATTTTTTTGTCGAGGTTTCTCAATTCGCTAAGATTCCAATTAATTACGTTAAAACTGTAAGTTTCCACTGGTACTGCAAGAGAGTTGATAGCAGTAATTTCATTTTGAGAATTAAGTTCAGTTTTCATTATTACTCTCACCCCAGAAGACATTCTTTTCTGATTTTTTCTTTCATCTTGAAATGCTGTATGCCATATCCTTCATTACCCCCTAAATACTTACATGTTATAAGAATAAATCTTTCAACTTCGCTGGTTCTGGATCGAAATTTACAGAATTTCTCCGAGAAAAAGACATCAAATAATTTTCTTTCTATTTCATCCTCAAAACTTGAAAATCTACAAAACGTCTGCAAAACCACACAAAACATGTGAATCATCGAGAAACTGCGTATTACAAATATCCAATCAAGATCGAGCATCAAAACGAATCTGACCAATCAGGTCTTTACAAATAGGCGTAGAAAGCTTATGCAAATACAAATGAGAAAAACAACATTGTGAATAACTGTGAATAACTTCCGTGTCTCTACATGATTATGTGGTTAATACGTAATAACATAAATTATAATAATAAACGTGCGCGTGGGTGTTACAACATACCTCCCTCCTTGACTCCGGTTACGGGTCAAGCATAAACCGGGCCCTCCATCGCGCATCCTTAACTGCTGCACGCGTACTCCGGTTTCGCACTCCACATTGATTTCCAACTTCTGTTTTCTCTCTATCTCCCCCCTCACTATCTGTCTGGGAACATT
>RDPX01000102.1:402202-423071 GCA_003991215.1 Morbakka virulenta
AGCTCCAGCCCCATTCACGCCGTTGTTTTTAACTATTTGTTTTATCATTCCACTCAAGCGAGGTTGTATTTTAAGGTGCACAACCACCGGTATTTTTATCGTGAAACCATCACTAGGGGGGTTGCCAGCCAAAGCTAAAGAGTCCCCCCTACCCATAAGGCAGACTAGCCCCTGCCGGATGCCAACCCGGAATTTCTTGGTCTCAGGGAGAGCTAACAGGTACTACACCTTGCTCAAGGGTGACCAGGAGGTAGTTGTGGCAAAGGGTAACCTCATTCTCCCACGTCGAAACTCCACAACCGGATGCAGTTTAATGTCAATACCCAGGACAAATTATTATTATTATTATTATTATTACTATTATTATTACTATTATTATTACTATTATTATTATTTCCAGGCCAATGCAATGGCTACAACCAGACGATGGTGCAAAAGTAACCCCGAAACTTTTTGCTCCATCTCCGATGAATACACCATGGCCAGTTACCAATTTCGTAAAGAGTGCATACCATGCTTTGGGACGAAACGTGGTGACCCAGACAAACCCTGGGCATCACAAATAGCCTGGAAGACTTGTACCAAAGACCTTCGTAAATGGGAGAAGGATAAAAGGACTTGTCTGAAATCTGAAATTCCCATTTTGAAAGAGATTGAAAGAACCAGAAACTCATCACACCGAGTGCTATTTCTGCGTTATCGATGTAAGTGGAATAAACAGGAAGAATCGGAACAGTCTCAAGTATCCTGACCTGCAATCAACACGTCGTCCTGTAGCGCACTGCTTGGATATTTTGGTCCTGTTTACCGATAGCTTCCTACAGTTGGTGATGAATATCGGTACAATGTTGAAGATGAGTCAATTCTTGACCATGATGCTCCACATCCCTTGCAGATGTAGCTCAATATCTAGTTCGGGATATCAGCCTGTCAGAGTCTTCTGCCGAGCTTCTGGCTTTCAGACTAAAGGAAAGAAACCTCCTCACTGACAGTACTTGCATCACCTTCTACCGCCACGGACATTAATATTATCTCTACTTTTTCTCTGAAGAGGACTTGGTCTACTGTTCAGATGCTGCAAATCTGCACAAACTTGGGGTGCCAGAGTATAAAGCTTAAGATTGGAGGTTGGTCATTGACAGCAACAAGCCACAGCTGAAATGTATTTTACTGCATAACTACAACCAGTATGACTCTATACACCTCGCGCACTCGACTACACTTAAGAAGAAGTATGAAGCGGTGACGCACGTGCTGGAAAAGATTTGCTATGCTTAATATGAGTGGGTTACTTGTGTTGACCTGAAAATGATGATTTTTCTTGCATGCAATCTGGATTCACCAAGTACCCTTGCTTTCTCTGCATATGGGATAGTAGGACGCAGATCCCGTTATTCCTTCCTTGCAGGGTACAAAACCTCATCAACAACCCTCTTGTGGCCAGAAAGTAGAAATTATTTCCGCCGCTGCACATCAAGCTTGGCTTGATGAAACAATTCACCGAAGCTCTGGATAAAGGTCGTGGTTGCTTTATCTATCTATCCAAGGCTTTACCAGAATTAACAAGAGAGAAAGTAAAAGCTGGCATCTTCGACGAACCTCAGCTCATCAGAGAAAGCGGATTTATAAGCTCGATGAATGACATGGATCTGGATTCTTCTGGAAGCATGGATGACCTTTGTTCTGGTGATAAGAAAGTTTCTCGGAAATAACAAGGTTAGCGAGATCACCCAACACTTATCAACAACATGATCATTGCCTTTAGTAACCTTGGCTGCACACATGAGCATCAAAATGCACTACTTGTTTTATTTTCCGGGGTATCATGGATCCATGAGCAAGAAACAAGGTGAGCGATTCCATCAGGACATGAAGGGAATAGAAACCAGATATCAGAAGCCTTGGGATACAGCCATGGTGGCTGACTACTGCTGATGTCTGAAGAGAGATGATGCGAAGCATTCCAGAAGCTCAAGGAAACGGAAGGTTCGCCCATATACGTTGAACAATTAGGTAAACTTCAAACTTCATGTATGTTTATCTTTTTTAGTATTGATTAGTAGTGATTTACTTTTTCTCAGCTTCTTTAACATTACGTACTAACCGAGCAAAGTAACCATAGCTTGTTTAATTTGATCTGTGAAGAAATAAACTATAACTTTTGGGTTCCACTATGAAAACTTGCGAAAAGCACCAAAGTTATTTCACTACTTGCTAAGGAACAATTCCTCTGGAGTGTCATTAATTTAAAATCAAACAACAAAAAATCGGTTTACCACAAAAACCTGATCTGATCAAGAAAAAAGGATTCCATTTTCGAATTCAACGATGCAGAATTGTCCTGAAACAGCTCTAAAATCACAGACAAATTTCAAAAAATATTTCTTGTAATGCAGTGTAATAGAAGGGAGTCTCTGGGATCCTGGATCAATCTCTGAAGGTTGTGATCTCAAATGATTGTTGGAAGATCCAAAATTTATGTTTTTTTTGGACTTATTTCATCAGATCTTTCCTTGCATTGGTTTAATGTACCCAATGTTTCTTTCAGTCAAGAAATGCAAGTATCGTTAGTGTTGCTAATCCACTCAAACGTTTTGTTACTGCCATCCAGTCATTAAGGCATAACGTTGACAATGTAGCTTTATATCATCAAGTCCAAACAAAATCTTCAAACGTGCATATAAATATTATCTCTGTGATGTTATCAGCACACAGTTGCAGGAGTGCTTTGGTAGCACTGAGTATATTAAAGCATTCAAATTTATAAATCCCACTCCGTTCTCAAAATAGAGTTTAAATTTCCCTGAACGTGGATCTACTTTTGGTTGCAGAAACGATCCAACGATTTTAAATTAAAAGTTACCCACAGAGCTACAAATTATGTATAAAATCGAATTTTTAAAAAATTAACCGATGCAAACAGTTGGGATTTATGACTGATAATAATTTATGTCAGACTTAAATCTGAGGTCCATAAAATTGTAAAATGGACTCTAACAACATCTTTGTCGACTCTCAAGACTGAGCGCTGTTTCTCAACACTGAACCTATCAAAATCTATTTAAGGAACAAAATGAACCAAAGCCGTTTGAATGCGCTTGCCAGGCTGTCAATACATTCGGAGCTGATTGAAAGAAATTCAAGATTTACATGAAAAAATCATACAAAACTATGAGGTTAAATATATGAATACGGCCCAGAAGTAAAGTGAAAACTTTTATGAATGAACAATAATGGCGTGAGGGCAGAAAGAAGATTTGAATTATTCAAATGTTTTCACAGATACCTGGCCTGTTTCACTCTTTTTTGTACGATTGTAGGTTCTTTTGTTCATTTATTCTTAAAAGTGTTTCAAAATTGTTTAGCTCCGGTAGTTGTTTGTTTTTTAATAAGGTGAGGTGTCTTTTCACTGCGACATGTCATGCAATTATCTTTGCAGTGGGGTTTCAAAAACCATGACGTCATTCTATGTTTTTTCTACGTCTAAGGTTTTAGCCTCAGCAGTAAAACCGAGCCGCTATTGGTTAATTGTGATTTGGCAACAGCATAAGCATCTGCTGCTGAACCCGAAAGGTGGTAAAAATAAAAATTAAAACAGTTTTAAAAAATTGGAGGGATGGTTCTGCCCTCCACCTGAGAGGCAATTCCTACTCAACTTCCATGACCTCCTCTTTTTACATGAAAAGAATCGGAGAAAAGCAAAGAGCTCCTTATGATCACGTGCTCCTTATGATCAGATGTGACTATCAGCCAAGAGTCGTGTGTGAGCGGCACTTACGTCAGAAACAATGTCCAGTGAAACAATTAAACTGTGTGACTTCCTTCCTCAAGAAAGCAAGTAAAAAAGACAACATAATTGGAATTGAAGGAGAACTGTTTTGGTACTTAGTATTTACATGTGATTCCTTTAGAGTTTCAGCGCTTGGGTTTTTGTTTGTCTTACTGTAATCAAATATTGGTAGATAGGAATGCATCCTTGTTATTTCATCAGCATTTTGACTGTGGATCGAAACAGCGCCATTTTATTGTAATTAATGGGGTTTTTGTATATGTTTGAGTCCATACGTGTGGGCATTGTCATTTTTCGTGTGTTAACACTGTTCAAAAGGCTCATGGCGGGCGTAAAATTTATAAATGACGAACAAGTGATGTCCTTTTACCAAAAGGAATGAGACTTTTTGTCATAACACAAGAACATATTCGCCTTCATGTTGCCGCTAAAAATAACGCGAAAATCCAAGAGCCAATTGGTGAACAGATAATTTGAATACCCTTAGGACAAAATATACCAAATGATAACAAGCTGACTTGCGTTATTAATCAATTGTTGTCTTAAGAATTGCAAGATAATCGGACATAATGATTTGTGCCCCTCAATCGAGTCCCCTGTTCCAATTTTGAAACAAGAAAAATCCCCCTCGTCATGACAAAAATCTTTTACAATTTCTTCTCCCTTCAAACAATTTTGTTTGATTAGATATTAGTAAGTTTTCCAAGGCACATTGATCTTAATTTAAAAGTACACTAAAAAATTCCTTTCTCCCATTGAAGATTACTACAAGATAGACAAGAGAAAAAAGAAGAATGAAAAACAAATGAAAACATGAAATCAAACGGTATGCACTGATGTGAGCACGAAATATAAGAACTCACATAAAAGAGTTGACCACTTAAAGTTGATACAAATACATGAAGGTGAACAAAAGGAGTGGGGATGTCTGAAATTGCTGGAGTTTTTTGTTGAGCTAAATGTTTGCTGGATGCAAGGGTAGGCTGGAGACTGTGCGGAAAGTGAAGTGTGCAAAATGTAGTCATTGGATACCAAAAAAAATTCAGGCATTAAAAAACAAAAATGAATTTTAACGTTACAAAGAAATATATGTTAGATTAATGCTTTGCATTCTTTTTCTGTCTTTCAATCATGAAATACTCGAAAAATAACTAAGTAAGAAAGTTATTTTCGTATGTGTTGTGTTTGGACCAAAAATATTGTTGTACACAAGAAGAATCGATATAACAAAATAAAGGTATCATTTGGAAAATTAGTATTCAATTTACAGAGGCCAGGTTGATCACAAGGAAAGGCTTAATCGCGAAAAAAAGGAAAACACGAATAACATGGAAAAGGGTAATCTGGTTTTGTGGAGCAAGAAAAATAAAATTCGAGGGATTTATGCGTTTTTCACCTTTTCATAGTTCATAGAGGGAATTTTCGGAAAGGAGGAAATCCCTCTGATTTTATCTCCAATAATCAACTTGGTTATTTTTATCATAGGAAAAGTGACAATTGTGTATGTATCGAACTGGATTCGAATCAACGCTTATGGTCATCGTGGCTTTATGCTTTACCACCTGAATTATTGGTGCTTTTCCTTCACCAGATCATTTTTGCAACCATACCTTTCACTTAAGGGAACTGCTTTCTCCACAAATTCCTATCGTTGGAAGTCAGATCCCATTCCAAGATCAGATCAACCAGACCCAACATACATTGCAGGCACAAAAATTGTGAAAATAATTTAATAGAGAAGATGATAGCTCGAGTGTCCATAATAGCCATAGGCACTGGTTCGAATCCAGTTCGGTGGAAAAGTAATTTTCATTTTTCTGTCATTCCAAATCCTCTTTATCTATAAGAAACCTGTTTAGTTTTCTGTTTATCTAGCTTTTATCCTACCTTACCAACTGAAAATGTGTTTTTCGCATTTCGCATTTTCTGCCTTTTTCATTTTTCGCATTTTATTGCTTTTACACATTATTGACCCAGCCATTTACAGGTGTCAAAACTGAATGCTCACTCCTGGCAATCCGGCAAGGGACACGTAAGGTTCAGCAAGATTTTAGATATGAAAGGAGGAGGATTAATAAAAAAAGAAAAGAAAAAAAAAAGATGACAATAAAAAGAGGATTTAAAAGATGTAAGACCAAACTCATCCAGAAATCTAAAGGACGTAAGACAGTTGCAAAGTTTGGTGGTATGTAGAAAAAAGCTACCAGATAGCAAGATTTTTTTTGGCAAAGTGGTTCCAAGGCAATGTTCAGATGAGCACTTGCAACAAGACGTGTAGCCCACTAAAAACATTTTAAGGAAAAAAAAGAGAAAAAAGCTAGTTGGAACCATTCCTATTGGGTCTATCATTGATGGAACAGATGGTAAACAGTGGGCCCATTTTTGTCTTTCACAGATATCCATCTATGAAAGACCCGAAAGGAAGGAACAGATCAAGAAAAGGTGGTACAGAAAGCACGCAAGACGCTATTAAATGCAAGACATACGGATCGCGCCTCCCAGGACCCTCCGTGGGAAGGCCCTTCCTTTTGGGTTGGTCATCAGCCAAAGCTCAAGCACCTCAAGACCACCTGTCCTGTGTGGTTGGGCCCTATAGCCGAAGACCCGACCAAGGAGAGACCAGAGCTCTACACCTGATCTTAGCCAAAACGCCGAGAAGCAATTCCTATTACTTTGATTTAAAAATAAATTCCATAATGAAAGGCTTGCTTTGTAGATCCAACAATTAGACAACACTATTAGGTGCCAAATAAACAGAAGTTTTATAAAAATTGGGGGTTAAGAAATGCTGATGAACATAAAAAAAGAGGAAATTTTCAGCAATAAAGAAAACTCTTTTTCTGTCATTTGTTACGGGTTATTTTGATTCATTTTGTAGTCACTTTTTGACAAAGGGGGTTAGATTTAAAAAACAGTTGGATTTGGTAAGTCCTGAAAAAATTACAAATTATTTTCAAAGGGTTAACTTTTTTTTCAACAAAGCATCAACACAAAAAATGATCTCATAAAGTACTACTTTTCAAGTGATTTACTTTTCTTGCTGAAAGCTCTCGTCCGAGTACTGTCTTGAAACAGTTTGCAAAACAATGCTGTTTTTCTACTTCCGTATTTCTCCATGCATGGAAACTGTGCAACCCTTTGCTACATTACAGCAACTCAAATCACGTGAAAAGTTTTAGATACCTAATAGAACTCCGACAAATAGAAAAGGCTCGTTTTCTGAAACCTAACCTTTATTCACCAAAAACTTCTATCCATGTTGTCAGAGTTATCCCTGTTCTTGGGGGTCACTCCTTTCGTATGTATGTATGTATGTATGTATGTATGTATGTATGTATGTATGAATGTATGTATGTATGTATGTATTTATTCGCCACTAACAAAAAAAATACAAATGTTCAAAGGTAAATGTTAAAAACCTAATACATGATATTATCCAAAATAGTTAAAAAATAAGAGTAAACAGAAACAAAAAAGAACGAAACAAACAGGCGGGACGATAATCTAGAGAAACGGTGGCAGGGGTAGCATAATACAGATCATGAAGACCTTATTTTCATCATGAACTGTACTTTGACCATGGTAGCAAATTAAAAATCCAACTTGCATCTTAAAAATAAAAGAACCATTAACATATTGGCATTTCAATCAGCAGTCGCAATGTTGTCAGTGACTATGTTTAATTTCCATGCCGCGGGAGGCCCTTTTACCTCTCCAGCTGAAAATTCAGTATTAAGGTTGAACTTCCTGAAACATCTCATGTAATACACACAGATTTTCAGACTTCTGATTTCCGTATTGGCAGGAAAGTGTCTGGTCAGTCATTAAAAGACATGTTGCCCCTTAAAGGCTTGCACAAGAGGATTTACTTTTTCACTTTCCAGTGGCCTTGAGAGCAGTTGATTTAATTGTCAATGCCGCAAGATTATATGGCTTTTCTCGTCTGGCTTCTTGCCTTTGGAAGAGGAAAATCTGGAAGCCACAAGCGAGTTAGGTGCAGACAGATAATTATCTCTAATTCAGCGCATTATCTGCTGAATTAAGCTGTGTCTTCAAGTACAGTTACGTCTGTGTCATTTTCCAACTTGCACTCTGTTTGATTTTATCCCTCTACATTCTTTCTTTCTTTAGTTTTTTTTTAAATGGTGTTTTTGGTAATAGGTGAATTAACCTCAGGATTGGTACCTGCGTAATATTTTAATATATTTCAATTGCTCGTGCATGTAAAATCAGTCCTTTTATTTTCTGATGTCTTTAGCAAAAATAACAAGAATTTTACTCCACCAGGTCATACTGCTTGAAAAATCACCAAATTAAACAGGAAATTTTGAATAGGATTGCGATTTTCTTTTAAATTCCTTAAAATAAATCATCTGAAAATACAGAAATATAAATGGATAGGTATTTCATGGATTATTAAAACATATGCAGTATGAAGTTAAATGTAATACGTAAGACCTGGAAAAGATCTAAAGCCTAGTCTCTCAGACTTTTTTTTTGGCTACCATGGTTCACCTACTGGGTCCCAGAAACAAGTCAAAGCAACCATATACCGCACTACCTTGAAAATGTGCTCCTCTCGAATGATCGCACTTCTCGAAGGTTGACTTTTTAAAATGAGTCCTCTGGACGCACTCTTACGGAAATATGGTAAATACCTCTGATGTCTGTTTGGAAATGAGTTCAGTTTGATTTATTGTACATTACTGTCTATTGACACCGTGCTTCTGCAATGGTTTGGATGAAACTTACCGTGAATGTACTTACTTGCAAATATGTTTTCTAACTGCCACAGGCCTTATGTAGTTTAAGGAGTACTTTTACCTCGAGCCTCCTTAAAAAGCAAGAATAAGGCAAGAATAAAAAGTCACCAAAGGGTACATTTGATAAAGTAAACAGAGCGTTTCCTCAATTTAAATATATTACCTCATAACCTCAAAGAATATCATTTATTATTGCTCCCAACTCTTCCCCAAACAAACAAAATATTTTCGTTACACCACAGATTCTTAAGTGAACAAATATAATCCAAATAGAAAGGTTTGGAATCAAAGATAAGTGAAAATATTTCTACATTTTTTTTACAATGCCAGATCTATCCATCTGTATTATGTTTTTATCACACTTACTTTAGCCTCCAAGTATGTTGGGCTCAGGTGATCTGACCGTGGAAAAAAAGGCGTCGTTTTGTGGGAGGTTCGGCCCTCAATGCGTGATTGGGTTATGATGTTAAACGATAGGGATTGGAGGAAAGAACTACCGATATAACTGAAAGATATGGTTGGTAAAATGAACTGGTGAAGAAAGCCACCGACAATCCTTGTGGCAGAGTATGTGGCAATGATGGACAGAGCTGGTATAAAAAAATACCAAAAGAAGGTAGCTTACTAAAAATTTAATCGAAAATAAAGGAACAACTATAACCATGAAAATCCAGATCAACAACGATCAATGTTTAGAAAATAAGCATTACAAATACCTTGAAACTCTAATAGGTGTAGATTTTTTCTTGAAACCCGATTTGCGAAGGAAAAAAACCTTTAAAATTCTGACAAAAGATTGAAGTTATTGCTTGTCTTTCCCAAAACATATTCAGATATTTTCTAAGAAACTTTCAATATGCTATACTGTCACCTTATTCTTAAATATGGTATTATTAACTGCGCAGTAGCATACTGTAGCTGCAAATAAAAATTTGAACCAGTGATCCTTTATTTTTCAAAACTGAGATTGACACACCAATCTTATCACTCCGAAGAGGCCCACAATCTAGCCGAATGAGGAAAGAAACTATATTAATAGAAAGATTTATTACAAAAAGGGACAATAAATGCATGAAGATGAGGATGTTAGGATAAACAGATAGCACACGATGCAACAAACTGAGCTAACACACATTTTAGTAGTGTGAATTTCAGAATTCTATTGTGTACTTCTTACAATAGGTAGAGTCAATAAGGATGGTTGGTTTGTCTTGTTCTCCAGACCTTTCTTCGGGTTCTCATGTTCAAATTATTGTGAAGTCTGCTTCTAAAAAATACGTTCCTTTGTACCGCGCTAGAGAGTACCTTCCGGTTTGGGCTATTTTGTATCTCCATGGATCTACCATCTGTCCTTGCATGGGGTGTTTTTTCACTTCTCGACAGATGCTCCAACATCTCATCATGATATTCTCGATCGAGTGCAGAGATGTGTTTGTAAGTTGATTAGTCAAAATCTTGCATATAGGACTGAGCCTCTTACAGAAGGGAGAGTTTCCTTCCAACATCAGATCAACTAATCTCAAAATAGATGGAGGGCAAGGAAATTGTGAAAACAATTTAATACAAAATAAGCGGATTTAGAAATTTGAAATCCTCTCCATCCATTCCATATTATTTTTACAATTTAAAACTGTGCTTTAAAATTTAAGAGAGTTATTTATTCAATAATATCTTACGACTCCAGAGACATTTCAAACCAGAAATAACTGACTTTCTACATAGGTTTGATGGAAAATGCCTTTTAATTATTTGAACCGTTTTCAAGTTTTTATTAAATTAGTAGTATACGTAGCTCAAAAGTCATTAAAAACATTTCATCTAGTTATCAGTAAGGTTCTGATGGTATGTGTAAAGGGCGATGCTACGTTGGAGCTAGCAAAATGCTAGGAAAGAAATTGAATGTGGTATGGTTACCCAAATTGGGGGCTCTTAGCTTCTTGCACACTGAATCTTTCATTGACAGCACCCCTAGTAAACAGAGGAACCATTAATGTCTTTCATAGGTGTCTATCTATAAAGAATCAGAACAGAGGTGGCAAAACAAGTGTCAAGAGGAATACCAACATGTATAGCTTTCACAGTACAATGTCTTCCACGGTACATGTGAATGCATAAGTTTAATGATTATTATGCGAGATATCATGTTCATTCTTTACGATTATGTACGTATTTTGGATCAAGTAGGGAATGCGTACATGTACATGTGTAGTTGCATGTCAGCAAACTTCGCTGAATGTTTAGCCTTCACTTCAATCGTATACAAGGTTGTGTACATGAATTCCTGCGTTTCAGACATCTGTAAGATCAAATAACATGCCATAGGGAAAGGAATAGCAGTGGCAGAGAGTTTGGTGATCGATCAATGTCATGATTTATATTGGAATGGCATTTTGTGTACTGTGGAAGATGTAGGTCTATGCATGCAAAAGATTGGCACACATGAATCTAATTGATTTTGCGAAGCCGCTCACTTTGGGGAGCTAATCTACTTGTGAAGCGATGTTTAGAGGAGTGAGTATGCAGATAGAGGAGAGATAGTGTAGAGAGACGCTTGAGGCAGGCGTGAAGAAAAGGAGGAGGAAAGTGACAGAATGTTGAACATGTGCAGGTGACTAAGAACTTTTTAGCTTGCCACTTTTCTGTTCAGTTATGTAGTTTTTTTAAATTTTCATGCGAAGACGTCGCGACTTACTGTTTATATCTGCACTCGTAATAAAGTCTGGAAACAGGCAACGCCAATGACTGGTAGGCAATCCGGCGTAGCAACATTGAGGATGTAAGAAGCAAGGATCGAACAAGTACCTTCTGATATGGAGTCAGGACATTTGCGTAAAGGACTATAAACAAGCTTAAGCAACTAAAACACTCAAGAACATACATCATATCATAAATTTACCCTTTGTAAAAATGGATAAAAAGCATACAATCACATTTGACAGCAAGACATACGAATCGCCTCTTGCATTCTTTACTTATTGTAACTCATATTCACTGTCATTGTCCGTTAAAGCCCTAAACCAAAATATAGAAACGCTTAGTGATGTCCTGGGGTTTGTTGATGAGAATATTGCTTTCAGCAAATATTCACGTAGTGCCGGCAAACATACTTGGTATGCTAAAAGCTGAAGCAGATTGAGACACTGATGAAGGGAATAACACAAACATCTCTCCGAAACTTAACACATTTTGACCAGAATGCTCTTCACAGAATCCTTAATAATGGTGATGTTCTTATAAGTATCTGGCAAACATTGTTAAAAAACCCCAAGGAAATGGAAACAAAACTGTTATTTCAAATTATAGAAGTCAGATACCAAATGCAGTCGTTTATTTTGTTTGTTTTTTTTCATGAAATCTGGTCCATTGTCTCTATTCTTCTACTGACAATTTTTCTAAAACATTGCACAATAGAGGAAAACAAGCTTGTAGTCGGAAATGAGATGCTGAATTTAGGATAAGTGTTCTTCAGAATATCAGAAAAGAGGTTTATTGAATCAGTCGTGGTATGGTTGTGTGAAAATGGCAAGTATACTGAAGTCATCCAACTTTATCCCAAAACTTTATCCCCAATTCATCCAACTTTATCCTCAATTCATCCAACTATATCCCAAAAGGGAACACATGCTATTACTCCATTGTGCTCTTTGTTGATGACCAGGGAAGGAAAGAGAAAAGTCTGTCATTCAAAGGCAGTTCCACAACGTTACAATACGGTATGCGTTAAAGCACTTCAGAAATTGAAAGGTTAGTAAACAACTGAATTCCAAAGCTTATGAAAATATAAAGTCATTGTAAAAATCAAAAACATCTGTTAACACCAAATGACAGGAAGGAATCATACGTGTAAACTATCCCAATAAAATCGAAATGTTCATTTTCAATTTTGAATGTAACTTACATAATTTCGTTTTTCAGTGAAATGAATTCTGAGTGTGTTAATGGCATTTTATTTCGATTAAAAGAGTTACCTCAATCACAACGAGAATTATTTGGCCAAAAAATTGCTATTTTTAATCGATTCCGGAACACACTTCCACTGCAACTGGAACTACTGAGATGCAGCAAGGAGAGTGAATACTGGGATGCGTTCCATCGTAATGGCTGAACGTTTAATTTTCGCGCCAATTTTGCACTCGCACAAACTATTGGCGTATAACCTACGTGAGTAATATTGATAATGAGTTCTGTAAAGAAACTCGAAGTGTGACAAGTTAAGCTGAAGAAATTTCATGTAAAATTCCTATTGAACATTTGTTCAAAGTTTGTCTTAACGAAATATCTTCAATTTAAAATTTCATTCGAAACAAGATTTTCCTTTACTTCAAGCCATTTTTTTTACCCTAAACCCCACAAAGAGCTAAAGCTTCCATGGATATTGCCGTATCGGCGTTGCAGCCTCCCCTCCCTGACCCTCTTGTTCAAAAGAAGAATCATTGTACAACAAGAAAGGATTAATTTGGGATTCTTTCTACTAAGCCCCCCCACCCACCCTTATACTTGCTGCTTTACAAAAACCTGTACCAACGTTTGCCTGATTATATATGTTTTCACACTCTATTACCAGCAGAAATTCAAAACCCAGAAGCATCTGTGGATTGTTGAAATAACATAACACACTAAACAGCTAAAGTCAAAACACATTTTCTTTAACAGAAATACAAACAATGGATTATAAAGGTATGTCTCAAAACAATGTCAATCTCCAATGAATATTTGTCAGTCAATAAAAAAAAATGACTTATGCCATACTTTTGATAGCTTAGATCTGTTTCCGTATAGTTTGAATTATATGCTCTACATATATTTTGGGCAAAAGAGTCCTTTTCGTCTCCATTAACTCTTTCCTTCTCTCTGTGTGTCTGTCTGTCCGTCTGTCTGTCTCCCTCTCTCCCTCACTTCTTCTCCCTCTCTCCCTCACTTCTTCTTCTTCTTCTTCTCTCTCTCTCTCTCTCTCTTTCTCTCTCTCTCTCTCTGTTTTTGGTCACCATTTTTTTTCTTCGTTTTTGTTTTCAATTCATTGTTGCTGCTTTTAATACGTTTGTTTTAGTATTGTGAAAATAATATTAATGAAGGAGAGGATCTGAAATTTTTAAAAATTGAAACATACATATCAGCCAGATGCAAACCAGAAACCATGGCTTCCACGATCACCTGTTTTCATTCAAATTTTAATTGAGATAAGATGATCAACGATAGGGGCCTCACTTAGGTAAAATAAGCTTGCAAAATGACTTAAGCATCCAGTGATTAGTAGAGACCAGAAGGTAGAACATTGGCTAACAAAAATATTTGGGGATTGGTTTAAATATATTCCGGTGCAAACGTATTTTTCATCTGTCTTGAACTACAATATAAAGTGTAAAAATGATACAAATATAAGAAAGAACAATACAAATTATGATAAAAGGATAATGCATAATAACAATAAAACTATAATGATAAATTATATAAGATGCCATATTTCTAAGAAATTGTCTCTGTGAAATTCATATGCTCTTGTTTTTAATATGATATATTTGTATAATGAGATGAATCATTTGTTTAAGCAGCTTCCATAGTTTTTTGTTATTCCTTTTTTTCCTCAAGTGTGCTGAGCCGTAACTTCGTATTTAAGTAACATGATCACATTGCAATTATTATTTCCTAAATAACGTAAAATTTTGATTTATATAAATTTGAGTTTGATATGTTTTACCATTGGTGATTCAACATCCCTCTTTTTTCTTCTTTGTAGCCTTCAAAAAATAAAAATAAATACACGTGACTTGACGTTTATTTTGAAATATTCCATTCACAAACAGTGAGGGACAAAAATTATTCTTCTTAGCAATATTGTTAGATTTTTAAATAAACTTTCATGCATTACAGAAGTGGTATCATGCCTTGGAGGATGCTTACAAATGTTGTCAATTAAATCGACCATGAAGGAGAAATTTCCGAATCGGTCAAAATATTGTAATAGATTTTCGGCATCGGCATCGGCATCGGCATCGGTATGGGCATCGGCATCGACATTTGCATTGACATCAGCATCGGCATTAAAGTTTGTTTCTTTTGATCACAAAGTTTATCAAAACCGTTAATGTGTTCCTGATGCAGTAAAAATGCAAAAGCACAAAAAAAGTCCTGGGATGAATATCAAATTTATTGTTTGCTTTAGACATTGATAGCAAAAAATAACCCAACATTTTCTTACATATGTTTCAATAAATGGTAACGAAATCCTTTCTTCAGGCATTCTTCCAGGGCGCAGTTCTCTCTTGGGATTTTTTCGGGGGATATTCTCAGTAGGGCAATTTTTGATGGAGGATTTTCCTAATACCACAACAATTGCAATGTTGCAGTTGGACTCTGATGTAAACCCCCTCAAAGCAGGTGAAATGCAGATTTTAGGAAAAAGGTTGCATATGTTATACACTGTTTCCTGTTCTTAACTTTGTGTTTTAAGACCAAGAAACAGCGTAAGGCCATGGTCGACATCTCTTCAGGACAAGGCACAAATCACGAAACAAATGAAAAAGGAATTAAACCGCTGACACAAACTGCTCTTATTGAAACAATTCGTCAATGTCAAGCAGAATTCTTTGTGCCCATAATGCCTGAGGCCTCATCTGAAAATGTGGTTTGGCAAAATTAGTGACATACCTTTGTCAGTTATTGACGTCATAAGTTTGTTTTTTTCCCACATAATGTAATTACAGTAACGGAGCAATTTGACTCCAGATTAAACTGTACCAAAAAAGGAGCAGGCACAAATATGAAATTCAAAACAATACTTGGGAAAAATAACCATTCTTATATCAACATGGACTCCGTCGACCTGCTAAACACAGCAAGTGTAAAGAATCACATCTTTCAACACCTTGAGGAGAATCTACTGGATTTCAGCCAGAGCTATTGAGCGTTGCTTCTTGATGGTGGCAACACTGCAAGGGGTTATTTTCATTCAAAAAATACAATTATTGTACTTGATTACTTTTTGTGAGTTCCGCAGAGAACTTAATCTAGCAATTTCCTTCTTGACCTTTTGATAAAGGAAGAATCCTGATCTGAATTGTTGAATGAAAGGCTTTAGGATTTATGATGTCTCACAATTGTTGACTTAAGTGACAGAATACACAACATTTTGAATATTTATGGGATCATAATTCATATACGGGGCACGGCTCAGTATTGAAATGATTCTGTACTCAATGGACATTGTTAAGGTACGCGTTTATAGTTAACAATGCAATCAGAACTAATATTACTGTAGCTCAAGAATAAGGTTAGCTTGTATCATACAAAATATCAATGCAAATTGTGTAGTGTCACAGAAGCCAATTTACAACAATGTGTAGACTAATATCTAGTTATGATGACAATAGGTGGATAGATGGAGAGATAGACAGATATCACTTCTTGTTATTGGCAGGGGAAAAAAGAGGTAAACAGAAGTCTGTTTTAATATTTCACCACAAGGAATATAAGATCACATGGCAGCTCCACAATTTCTGAAAAACATGTCAATTGAGCTGACAGTATCCTTGCTATTAAGCTGTGATGATACAAAAGGATATGAAGATAGTCAGCTATTATAATAGCACAGTGATCAAATCCAAAGAGTTGCCAGTCTCATCTTCTAAGAAACAGAGGCAATAGAAAAATGTTAAGGAAGACTTTACTGCGATCCATACTTGTATATGACCAATAGCATTAAAATTTCAGATTAGGATATTATCACCAGGGTTACCTTTGGAAAACCCGCCTATACAGTGAACATAGCCCTTCCGAGCTCTTCGTAAAAGTAGACTAAACAAAAATACAGTAGAGCAACGATAAACGATCAAGTGGTTATTCAAAAGTGGAAACTTACTATAAACTGAGCAACAAACACAACACAAGAAAAGAGAACATAAAATAAAGAGAAGAATCTGAACAGAAATCTTAAAAATTCTTATTTTTATGGACTCAATAGAAACTATTGTTGCAGGATATTTATCATGTCGTGAGTCATAAGTTTTTTTGTTCAACGGTTCGAGAAATACTCCTACTTACACCTTAGGCATTGGTATTTTGTACTTTAATGGTGCGGACGTGCTTGGTGACAGGGATCGAGTTGTTTTGAAGAGTGGTGCCATATCTTGAGTTTGTTGTGGGTGTTTTTTCTGTAGTGTTAAAAAGCCTATTTCTGGAAGAGTGTAAGATATGCTTTTGATGTGATTCCTGTGCTGCAGGGAATGGATGGTTTCTTTTATTTTTCTTTGGTAGTATTTATTTGCCTCTCCAGAATCCTTTTATTTTTCCAGTCAAAGGAGTTTGTCCAGCGGTGCTCCGCTATTTCATAACTTTTGGTGTCACCTTTTTGAACAGCTTTCTTGTGTTCTTTTTCTCTTTCACCCAAGGAACGCTTTGATTCTCCAATATAGAGGGCAGGACAGTCCTTGCAATGTAGTTTGTAAATTTTATTGTTTCTCTCTTCAAGTGAAACTGGATTATTTGGCTTTGAGAGTTAGGTTTCATGTTTTTACAACTGTCAGCTAAACAAAAATATTTTTGTTTAGCTGACGATTGTGAAAATACGAAACTGACGGTTCTAAAGTAAGTTTTGTTGATGTTTTCGTCATTCGCTGTACGATAGCTCTAATATTCTTATATTATTGAGCAATGTCGATAGCTAATAATTACTTCGATACTGGTATATATATATATATATATATATATATATATATATATATATTTGTAATTGTTCGGACTTCGTGCTTTTGTGGGACTCACCATCATGGGGACATAATCGCTGATGACGTCGTTATTAAACAAGAACTGTTCATTGCTGTGGTTCAGAGCAGAAAACTTTCCAAAATGTGTCCCGTCAGTGAGTAGCCAGACTATACTATTTTTGGGCCCAGTGACGTATACATGCATAATAGTAGATATTGGCATAATATTTATATTGAGGGTTTTGTTTCAGCTTTATGTCATAGGTTACAGTGATGATTTTCCTAAAACAATAAAAGTCTTATAATGTCCTATTCTATTGATAACTACAGAGCACATGCTTACAAATATGAATTGTTATACTCTATTTAACGTAAATTATATCTTCTCCCTAAAAATAAAACAATGGTAATATTTTGAGCATAGAGTTTAAACACAAATACTAATATCAGTACCAAGCCATAGTCCTTAATTATATTACCAACCTTTATCAAGTTATTAATACTTATGACGTAGGTGATGTTTATGCAGATATTTTGAATGAAGATACCATGACGCCTTGATATCTTGAGTAAATTTTCAACTTTTTAAATGTGAATGAGTTTTCACAAACTGTACTTATGTTCCTGAATTTGTGAGATTTATAAGAACAATATGTTTTTGTCAAAACGTGAAGTGAAAAAATATAAAAATATACTGCACTTAAATACATATATATATATATATATATTTGTGTGTGTTTGTGTGTATAGTTATATACTCATATACCATATACCACAGTAAATAGAAACACAGTAGGCCAGCAAATTCAAATTACGTTGTGACGTCAGCGGAGAGAACGATAAATCCGCCCAAAGGCTTTAAGGAAATTTATATATCGTTTGCTTTTCTCTACTTAAACAATCTTTGATTCCAAGCGTTAGACTATTGTTTACAATGAGCACTTAATGATTTTGTGACCCGAGCATAATGTCTAGTAAACAATTAAATTAAAAGACAAGCTTTCCAGGAATTATTTCACTTGTATTTTACTAGTTTTACTAAGATGGGTTGGTGTGCAGTATACGGCTGTAATAATGATAAAAACCTACATAGATTTCCTCTAAAAAATGCAGAGTTATGTCGAATGTGGATACATAGGTGCTCTAGAAAAGATAAGTTTAATGTAGCGACTGCAAGGATATGCGCTGCTCATTTTGAGAAATCCTGTTTCGAGAGGGATCTTCGCAACGAACTATTAAATTTACCTCAGCGAAGGATTCTAAAAGCCGATGCTGCTCCNACTGATCAATTCTTTCAAATCACCAAACCCAGGAAAGTTTCCACAAGAAGCTGTGATTCTGTACCTTAAGACTAGATTTTTTATCAGATTAAAATCTTTAAATGAATCCGTCAAAGCTGACAGCCAAAGTAGAAGAGCGAAGAGAAAGTTAAAGGATCACAAGGAATAGCAAGACATTTGGTAAGTGTACCTGGTAGTCTATATCATAAAAAAAGCTTATGTTAAGCTTATGTTGAGCATTTAAGCATCCAATTAGCTCAGTTAACTTAGTTCGTCACTGTAACAATGGTAAACAATCATGAAAGTCTACGAAATAAGCATGAAATATGGAGAAATCCGGGAGAACGTGCAGTTTTCCCATTAAAAACCAACGCAATTTACTCAGCCATCTACCCAGTGACGTCACACGCAAATACCACCAAAATCAAGCCATTTCTGGCCTACTGTGTTTCTATATACTGTGACCATATACCTGTGATTGCAAGATGTATGTAGGGCATGAGAGATTAGAGATCTAACTGTTAACAGTATACAATTTCAATATACTCTGAGTAACGCTCGTGTTTTACTTTCGGCCTCCTTCCATTCAGAATCACGGCCGAAAACCATTCATTGATCAAGAAAGTTTCCGCACCGCGGTCCTTTCTACAAGAAACACCTACACGTGGTACACACTATTAAAAATATGATCTGAAATAGAATCTGAAAATACTTTTCATGTTGAGCCCTGTCAAAGGTTTTTGAGTAATCAATGAAGAAAAGAAAGGGGTCTTTTTGTTCTTCAACTGACCTTTGCTTGATAGATGTTAGTATAAAATGGCATTTCTTGTTTCTTTGTTCTCCAACAAAACCAAATTCTATTAGTGATATTTCCGGTTCGACTTTGAATTGTAGAGCAGGATTTTCATAATATGGCAGATGATGTGGACTGTTGGACTTAGGGAGCACCTTATTGGCCCTTGTTTCTTTGATAGGGTGATAAAATGGATTTGGGGAAATCTGATGGAATTTTTCCTGTGTCATCAATGATTTTCAGAATGTTGGTGGTTTCCTTCAGCCCCAAATTGTTGAGAGCTTCTCAAATTTCAATTGATAGGTTGTCTGGATCGACGGCCTCACCTTTTTTCGTCTCCTTCATTGCTTGTTTGGCCTCGTCTTCTAAAATTGTTGAACCATCCCTCTTTTTATCAATTTCTGGTTTGTCTCTTCTTCCATCAACGAACAATTATTTGATGTATTCGTACCATCTCTTTAGAATATTTTGCTTGGCCTCCAAGACATTGCCATCAGCGGGTTTGATACATATCTGGGTAAGGGTCATCTTTCTTCCCTATGGTTCTCTGATTTTCTGGTACATGTATTTACTGTCTCCGTTCTTTCACAATTCAATCTCATGGCATTGACTGTTGATCAATGCTACCTTGGCTTCATTACATTTCTTCTTTATATTATCATTTGATAGTTGGTACTTGTCAAATTAGTTTGTAACATTTCTTCTTTCTTCCATTTTATCTAGAATTTTTAATAGAATTCACATTTTGTTAATTTTCTTCTAAAAACAATCAGGTCCATACCACTCGTTTTTCTTCCGTGTTCTTTGGTAATTATCGTCATGTTGTGCTGTTTTAAACTCTATATTTGAGTTGACATAAAAGTGCAGATTAACCTGTTGTCCATTAGCATTCATTACGATGAGATCTGAAATGTTGGCCACGTTTAAACTAAAGCACAATTTTGTAGGGGACATATTAATGAGACTGAAATCTTGCTCGTGTAGAGCAGTGCTATTAGGCAAAGTCTTCATTGCAGAAATTATACTCTTTAATTTTCTGTATCTCTTTCACCTTCAACTAACCTCTCACTGGAAAAATAAAACTGTGCTCAGGAAGTGAAAATCCCTGACCCAAACGCCAAGTTTGCTGCTCACCATACAAGTAACTCAAATTCTAAACCCTCTCAATACTTGGCTATTCTCAAGTGCGTCTGCATTGTTTAAGATAGTAAAAGCACTTTTGTCTAGATCTAGCAACAAAATAGACATTTCACTAAGATCATCAAGTTACATAAAAATATCTAAACTGTGAAGTGTACGAAGGAGACATTTGTACTTATTTCGCTCTGCTTCATCCCTATTGCAGTCCTCCAAATTCATTTTGAAATATGCAGAGTCAAGGGAGCGTGGTTCAATCTAGAAAAACTGAAAAAACTGAAAAAAAGCCCAGAAAAAACTAAAAAAAAGCCCAGAAAAAACTAAAAAAAAGCCCAGAAAAAACTAAAAAAAAGCCCAGAAAAAACTAAAAAAAAGCCCAGAAAAAACTAAAAAAAAACCAAAAAAAA
>RDPX01000102.1:423096-434986 GCA_003991215.1 Morbakka virulenta
AAAAAAAAAGCCAAAAAAAAACTAAAAAAAAGCCCAGAAAAAACTGAAAAAAAGCCCAGAAAAAACTAAAAAAAACCCTGAAAAAAACCCCTGAAAAAAAACCCTGAAAAGCCTGAGAAAAATGAAAAAACTGAAAAAATTGAAAAAACTAAAAAAAAATCTGAGAAAATGCGATTTCTTTACCATGGAGGAATATTATAATAAGAACACGTTTGAAACATGTAAAGACTTGCAGCTTGATAGTACCTTTTAAGTTAATAGAAATCTGGGCCTGCTTGCTTGTCATACATTAATAGAAATTCAAAGTATTTTATAGCTAGTTAGCATTGCTAAATTATGATTTATGAAGTATAACTTAAATTAATCATTTAAATGTTTGTTTTGAGAAACATACGAGCTATACACATATACAGTAGATAAGGGGATGCAAGCTCTACTGGTATAAATATCGACATTTATAGCTATTTTTTATGGCGAAAAATATGGAAAAACAATTTACTTGTCTATCAATTTGTTCTTACCATACAACCAGGGGTAATTCTTCAAAAATATGTAAGACTGCTTGGCACGTTTTTTTGTTTAACACTTTTACTAGCCCCAGTGCCAACTTTTCCTAATTTTTGGTGACATTTTCAAAGTTCAGGGATAAAAGGCTGTCTTTTTATTTGACACGATATTGACTTCTCAATTTCTAAAGTAGTAATTGAGAAGTCCAGTCCTGTTCAAATCTTTCCTTCGGCAGTCTTGTCACCATGAAGATGCATTGTATTCTAGTGACTACCTGAATAATAACAATTCGAAGCAAACAATAATAACATAGAACAGATGAAGCGGTGTTACTGGCCTAAACTGCATTGTGCTCAACTCAAACAACAACATAAAAAGGGCTTTGGTTTGCCGTTCGGATTTCTAATGAACTGACACGAAATGGCAATTAATGCCTAAGAAAGCACAAGACTGCATACACCAGAGAGAAAAGTCTCTGACGCAGACACGTGCATAATTTCTTTTATAAAACAGACGTTGCTAATCAAATTAAAAGCTCCAACAAGTCTATGTTTTTGTACAAGGAAAAGATGGTCCCCTAACATTTAGGAAAATAACAACCTTATTCTGCTTTACCCTTACATTAAATCCCCACCCCATGATCTATTTCGATATTTTGCTTCATTGATCCAGTAAGGAAAATATGTCTTTCAACGGATGTATCAGTTAAATACAAACTGGGATAAATACCACGTGACCAATCAGTTTGGGAGTAATGGTTACCAGATCATCCCTACGGTTAATTTCCAACCACTTTTATCTTTAAGCTATTCTACTTTTTTAATGCAAGTAACACTGGAGGTGACCAGTGTGGATACAACACACTAAGAAGTGACAGTTACCTTATGAAGAAGTTCAAAATAGTTCTTTCATTGTTGGTTTCTATTTAAAGACATGCATTTCAATTTGCAGTTACTTCAATACAAACAAGACGTTCCAAATAGTTGACTGAAATTCGATGACATGATCCAATATTTTGAAAGATCTCAAGAGTTATTTCAGGGCAATGTCAATAAAGAACCAAAGAGATTTCAGGTGCGTATTGCAACTCAAATTTATTGAATTAAAGAAGGTAATGCCACATAGGTAGAATTATGTTAGTACGACAGAGAACACAGTTGACATTGCATCCAGAAGCATGTCGGCCAAAGAACCACAAGGGAAAAACTAGTTTAGAAAATATAGAAAAATCAACCTGGATTCGTAAAAGTAAAATTAAAGCTGATAAGCTATGAAAAATTAATAAGAATCTTTTGCTTTGGCAAAGGTCAAGAAGTGATCCCTACTTTTTTTTATGTCTATTCTATACCTTAAAAGTTTCAATGCTACCAGAGCATTCGGAATGTTAAGACCAGAGAAGGACTAAGGCTAAACTAAAGATCAACGCAGCTTAGGATTTCTTATCAGTTTAGAAACCGTCTCCAAGGTCCATAGACAAAACAAAAGAATTAAACATAATCTCCCTGCTGACTTTTGCAATAAAAAACATAATTCATAGTGCCTCTTCTAAAAGATCTAATTTTCCTGTCGGTGGTGATTTCCAGAGTTATACCAGTATCTATGAAAAAACCATAAAACACAAGCGCCAAAGAATTAAGTGGGTATCGCATAAAATAATAAGGAAATATTATGTTTTATATTTATTTAAGTTTTGGCTAGACATCAGTCTTCTCCAGGATGTGCATCAGACATCGTTTTCCGTCAGTTTCTGAAAATCGAAACCAACGTGGCCTCAGACAAAAAGTAATTTTTTTTCTTTTGCGGAGTCTCAAACCACTTCTTCTCTAGGTTCCTCTTGGCCTTTTTCTTTTTCCCGTCTTTTTTGATACTTGAATAAGGGCTAGCTAGGCTAAAGGTGTATGGCTTAAAGCATTTACTACTAACCCTCAACGTTTTCCGTCACCCACGCAATCAACATCCTCCCTTTTTAAAAGCTCGAGAAGTCTTCACCAGATGTTTTACTTTTCGCGTCTATCTACCAAGAATCCATTTCTGGCCTTAGGCTGCAGCATGTCTGGTGTCCTCATCATTTATTTCCATTGCAAGCTTTCTGTAATACAAGTCTTTTACACAGCTACAATATTGGGCTTGGGAGCAGTTGCTGTATACAGTACAGATTCACCCACTTCATCTTTATAACCAATGCTGATCAGGCTCTTGTTTTACTGCTGTACTTAGGTTTTGTCACATTAGCTTTTTAGAGTAAGGGGTTTGCCATCTCGTCCGCTACTACCTCTCACCTCTAGTTCAAAAATTTTAGTTGTTAGATGGAAATTTTTTTAGTCTTGTCCCCCCCCTCCCTACGTCACCTTCCTTCCTATTCGCTGAGGGGCAAAAATGCAACAAAGTAACAGCCACATATATCATAAGTGTAGATTCCTCAATCACCTACTCACGTTTGTTTCATCCACCATGAGATGTATTTTTTCGCGCCAATTGCAATTTACACCCTTTAGGAACTTTTTTTCTTCTTGATTCAAATTGGAACATTTTCTGTACCATTTGAAAACGCAGTTTTTGAACTTTTTGTATCAGAGGGTTTTATTGAGATTCTGGCTATGTGCATCTCCAAGTGTACAAGTACTTTACAAATACTTTCCATGACATGATTGTATTTTAAGTAAACTGTATACGAATTTATTTACGTTACAGTTGGCTTGCATATACATGAATGTTCAGAATTTGTGTAATTTACAAGGTATTCACCAAGGGTTTTATAATTTCTCTTTTTAGATATAAATCGAGTGTAAAGGGCTATCAACTGCCACAGAATTCATTTATCATTATTCAGAGCATGTGATGTTGGGTTAAAATAATACAGTGTAGAGGTTGATTCTAGGTTGTTGTAGTTGTCGTTCGCATGTGATCTACGATTTGATAATACCTCGGACAGTTTGAGTTCTATGTTAGGAGTCTTTTTTAATGTAAGATTCTGTACTTAGTTGGGTTTTTTTCAGGTCTCGTAGGGAGAACACGTTACAGTTGGCTTGCATATACATGAATGGCCAGAATTTGTGTAATTTACAAGGTATTCACCAAGGGTTTTATAATTTCTCTTTTTAGATATAAATCGAGTGTAAATGGCTATCAACTGCCGCAGAATTCATTTATAATTATTCAGAGCATGTGATGTTGGGTTAAAATAATACAGTGTAGAGGTTGATTCTAGGTTGTTGTAGTTGTCGTTCGCATGTGATCTACGATTTGATTACACTTCTGACAGTTTGATTTCTTTGTTTGGAGTCTTTTAATGTAAGATTCTGTACTTAGTTGGGTTTTTTTCAGGTCTCGAAGGGAGGACAGTGATTTTTTATCCACTGATTACGATGAAAAGCTGTTTAAACATTATTAAACAAGTTCATGGTGGTTTATATGGAACATGGATAAACAAGATCAACCAGAGCACTTTTGTGGTTGATGCATGATGGTGACAATGTGGGTTTATGTAAAAAAATAAAAGAAATGGTGACGAATAAAATACCCAACTAGAATTCTTTACGAATAGCACCGAAGTTGTAAGAAAAGTAAAGAATCAGTACTTGTGCAAAGGAGGTAGTTAAAGAATTAGAAAATCATTGATATCCAAGTTAATACTGATAATAATAATAATAATACTGATCATATTAATAATAATAATAATGATGATAATAATAATGCATGCCGCACTGCATCCCAAATGTGATTTGGAAGAAGAGACAGAGAACGACACCCGATTACCTGTAAAACGTGTAAAAAGAGTTATGGAATCAACCTAGATTGGTATTTCAAAGTTTCTAATGAGGTTCTCCAAAAAGATGTGAAAAACACTGATCTTTTTCTGATTGCAAGAACGAAATCAATAAGAATGAGTACAACTGGGCTTGAGAGAAGAAGAGAAAAAGGAGGTGGAACGAGAAGCAAACTATCGCCAGTTGGTACGTTTTACGCCTGAGACATGGACNAAACGTGTAAAAAGAGTTATGGAATCAACCTAGATTGGTATTTCAAAGTTTCTAATGAGGTTCTCCAAAAAGATGTGAAAAACACTGATCTTTTTCTGATTGCAAGAACGAAATCAATAAGAATGAGTACAACTGGGCTTGAGAGAAGAAGAGAAAAAGGAGGTGGAACGAGAAGCAAACTATCGCCAGTTGGTACGTTTTACGCCTGAGACATGGACAATGACGAGGCATAGGAGTTTATGAGAAGTTTAGGTCTGAAGATGAAAATGTGAACTTTTAGTGGGCTAACACAGATACTTGGGACTAAATTGGTCAAATATACCAGCGATAAGACAGCTTCTTCGCCTTTGTGTCCGCTGTGTGGGTTTTATTTGGAAATTATAAATCATATAGTAAGTGGATGTAAACAACTAGCAGAAAAGGAGTAATAATGGTGCCACTATATTGTGGCTCAGATTGTGCGCTGGAAGCAATGGTAAAAATTTGACAGAAATGAGAAATGGTAAGAGTATGAGCCTGAAATTCTAACAGACAATACGTAAGTAAAGCTGTTGAAAACCTAATTAGTGCCACATTATTGGAAACAGCAAGGGTTACACAAAACGTCATGGATGTTTAAAGCAGAAAAAGGCAGGCACTTGGGGCTCTTTTGCCATTGGTCACGACCAGCTCTCAAAGGATGACCTACAATCGGCATAAGATCATCATCAATCATCAAAATAGTCAAATTGCATGTTTAAAACAAAACAAAGACAAAAAATTTGTCTTTGTTTTGTTTTGAAATGGAATCATTTCTCCATGTGTAGAGTTTGAGATCTGACTATCAGTTATCGATAAGATGTTGGATTATTATATAAATTATATTGATTGTGGTCGGTAAGTTCCCACAAATTGGTATTGTTTGCTAGGCACATTATGAGAGAGCGACGGCAAGAGTTGCGTATGTTTATCGGAAGCCTTGATAGTAAAGACTACTACTACTACGACCACTTATTCTCCTTCTTTGGTTTTTTTTTAGGTTTCCCTTGTCAGGGGTATGGTATCCCGACCGTACACGGTGGAGATACCATATTCGCCACGACGGGGCATTCTCCCGCTTGAGCCCCTTCTCTGCCATATCTTCTTTGATGTTGTCATCTGCGCCTCGGCCCCCCCTTGTCTTCTTTGTTCTAGTAACTTTATCTGCATGCATCTCTTTCCCACATACTCTTCAACTCTCCTTAACTGGCACGTGTTTCTTACATTGAACTCTGGTTGCTTTTCTCCACTTGTTCTAGCCAGCCTTGATAAGCTTCTTCACGTCATTTTCGCTCCCTTCATCACTCTGGGTCGTCGAACCAAGGTACTTGAATTCCTCAACTTTGTGTAAATCTTCACCAACAATCGTTATTGGTGGTAGATTCAATTTCTTGTTGATGCGCATATAAGCAGTTTTTGTTCTACCTTCTTCAACACCAGTTTTCACGCTCCCTTTCCGCATCATATTTTTTTCTTATTTACCAGTATCACATCTGCGAACGACATGTCGTGGACCAACAGGCATGTGGCTAAGCCAGGTGAGCTTTTATGTCCTTTGGTATGACGATAAACTACATCCGGTTGTGGAGTTTCTATGTGGGCGAAAGAAGTTACCCTTTGCCACAACTAACTCCAGGTCATCCTTGGGCAAGGTGTAGTACCGCTTAGCCTAATCCGAGACCTGTAACTACCGGATTGACGTCCGGCGTAGTTAAATCTGTCCTCGTGGATATACTGCGTGGACATGAAGTACCAAATGACATCTGGTAAGGAATATCCAGCCCCTTGGCAGCAAGGTTAAAAATCCTTCACTCTTTCAGCCTGGACAGGGTCGTTAGCCTTCGTTGGAAACCGTCCTATGAGACGGAAAACTCCGAACAATAAACCGTCTTTAGGTTGATGTTGAGTCAGGACTAGGTTGATGAATGGTAAAGGAATTTTCCATCTTTTCGAGTATAGTTTATCACTTTAATGTCGAGATATGCTCAACCTCCTTTTCAGGAAGAACAGGGTCACTGGCTTTTGTTTGCAGTCATCCTGTGAGAAGGAAAAATCAGAATAATAAACCAAACGTAGTTGTAAGTTCCAGGTTACCGTCTGGTGGGATGTAGCTGTGTCGCATGGTTACGATTGGGTCTTTAGCTTTGAATAAAAGCTCCCCTAGAGATTGTGTCTCAATAAAAATTCTAGTGTCAGTCCTTAAATTCACTAATGCTCTAATGAGTGCTAAATGCGAAACCCTGAAATGAGACTGGAATTGTATGTGAAGGTCTCTCGCCTGGGAGGTGTTCCCCGGCATAGAAGAATGAGGGACTGCTAGAATAAACTGGATTAAGGATTTAAAAGGATCGTTATGGAATGCTACTATCGTAGTAAACCCTTTAGTGAAGAAGGTAAAGATGTCAGAGGTTATAGACAATAAATTTTCTACGAGCAGAAAGAGAGAAGTTTGTTTGAATCAACTGAGTTATGTGTGTGTAATCAAGCAAGGTTTATTAAAGTAAATGGATGGTCATCGCATCTAGAACTAGAGATAGTCAGGAGCGGCATAGAAAATGAATCACAAACAAAGGAACCGAGATTAAATGACGTGTTGGATGAAGAGAGAACCATGGATGAGGATGGGAATGAAATTGATTTAGGAAATGAAACAATTCCCCAAACAAATGAGATAGAGATAGGAGAGGTAGAGGAAAGCGACATAAATCAAGAACAAAAACAAATTATAGATGAGTGAAGAGAAATTCTGGGACAAGGAAAAGTGTGTGATGGCACAGCCTTCAAAAAAGTCAATAAGAAATCCCTCAACAAACAAACCCAAAAGATTAAGAAAGCTAAAGACTAGAAATATCCCTGAAACGAATAAATTGATTAGAGCCACGAGTTTGTGGGTTGCAAGTAAATTAGGGTTAAAAACTTTTGAAAGGAGTCAAAAGAAAGAGCGCAGGTGGAAGAGAAGGACTGAAAATGATATTAAAAGGCTGAAGCATTATAAAAGTTTACTCGATAAAAAATCGAAGGGACAGCTAGGTCGAAAGGAAACAGTTAAACTGAAGAACCTAGAAGAAAACTACAGAGTGAAGCGAAAAGGGTTAAACACTGCAGTGTAAGAATTGAAACATAGAATGATTGCCAAAAGTGCAAAAATTAAGCGAATAGACTATAATTAGATTATAAAATGGATTATATTATTTAATGGTTATCAGAAAGTTTATGCTGAGTTATGTGAAGATGGTGTGAGAACGAGTGATGTGTGTAATGCCGAGGAGAGCAGGAAGTTTTTTGGGGACATCTGAGTGTCGAAAACAAGCATAATTAGGAGACTAGTTGGCTGAAGGAAATGAAAGAAGAACTGAATAATGAGCAACACTCATTAGATGGGGTTACTATTACGTCAGAAATGGTGAAGAAGCAATGGAGAAAGATGCCTAATTGAGAACCACCAGGAAAAGATAAGGTACAAAAGTTTTGGATTAAGTACCTCAGAAACACTAACACTACAGAGTTGCTGAACAATTGAATAACATATTAATCGGAGACCATTGCCTTCAGAAGTAGATGACTTATCATCCTATGCAAAAACGATGCCTAAAGGGAAATGTTGTTAATAATTACCGCCCAATCACATGGCTCCAAATTATGTATAAGCTGATGAATGGAGTAATATCAGAGGAAATATTTGGATATTTGGAAAGAGAAAAGTTGTTGCCCAAGGAAAAAAGGGTTTGAGACGCAAGAGTCGTAGGACAAACGATCAACTGTTAATTGACAAAACAGTGATAGCAGATTGCAGGAAAAGGCGCCCAAATCTAGCTATGGCGTGAATTGATTATGAAAAGGCCTATAATTTTGTCCCCCGTAGTTGGATAAAGGAGTGCATGGAAATGTTTTGAATAGCAAAAGACTTCAGATAATTTCTAGAGAAAAACATGGAGAAGTGAAAGTTGTCTCTTATGAACTGGGAGATGCAGAGGTGAAACGAGAAATCTTTCAAGGAGACAGCGTATCACCATTGTTATTTGTACTATGTATGTGTCTTATTCTCAGAAGTAAACGGAAAATATGATTAGCATAGAAAACAAATGTTCCTAAATCACTTACTTTTTTGGATGACTTTAAACTCTACAGCAAAAATGAAGACCAAATTGAATTTTTGGTGAAAACAGTCCATACATTTAGTGAGGATAGAGGCATGGAATTTGGAATTAAAAAATGTGGAGTGTTGAATATGAAGAGGGGTAAGGTCTGAAGGTATAGATCTTCCGAATGGGAATAGTAATGAAGGAGGTAGAAGAGGAAGGCTATACATATTTAGGATTAATCGAGCTAAACTAGATGAAAGTAGATTAAATAAAAATTATGACAATACAAGAGTATAAGAGGAGACAGATTTTTTTCAAAGCCAAATTGAACGGAAAAAATAAGAAAACAGCGATAAATACCTGGGCAGTAGCAATTTTTAAATTTGGCGCGAGACAGTGACTCAAAAAGGATTGACAGGAAAACAAAAAAGTGGTTGACGATGTATGGCGCGTTCCATCAAAAAAGTGATGTCAATAGGCTTTACATGAGACGAAAATGATGTGGCAGAGGTTTGACTATACGGAAGTGGTAGTCAGAGCAAGAGAGAATAGTCTCGGACAATAGGTTTTGAATTCTGAAGAACTTTTTACAAAGGGTGTGAAAGTACACGAGACCATTCAAACGAAACGGAAGGAACTGTGGAAAAGGAAGTGTTAAAAAGAAAAAGATGTGAGGAGTGTAAACAACGATGGTTGAAAAGAAATGTTTGGTCACTGAGACAAACTGCCGATGCAAAGGATAAAGAAAAGACATGGAATTGGCTAGCAAAAAGCGATTTGAAAGTAGAAACAGAGGCTCTGATATGTGCCACACAGGAACAAGCTACATGAAACATAAAATTGATTAATTTATAAAAAAGAAACTACATGCATTATAATTGATATCGCTGTATCAACTGACAAAAGAATAGCAGAGCAAGAAAAAGAGAAGGTGGAGAAATACCAAGATTAAAGTGAGAAAAAAGAATACTCTTGAAGATTGCGAAAATTGCAGGTGATACCTGCTGTGACAGGAGCTCTGGGAAGTGTTGGCAAAGGGTTTCGGAAATGAATAAAAAAACTGGAGATTGATCACAAAATTGTAGATATGTAGAAAACGACCTTGTTGGGAACAGGAAGGACACTAATAGGAGTACTAAAAATGTAATAAATGAAAGAAGGGACCTTATTAGCCCTAGGTCGTTAGTTATGACTCGTCTAATAACGAGATACGACGGCAATAACATCAGCTACATGATAAAAGTTTTGAAATAATAATAATAATAAACATTCCCGCTCAAACCGCAGACTTGCCAGTCAGTTGCCTGATCTTAACCGGTTGTGCATGTCCCGAAAGGTATCCGGTAAATTACCCCCCGGAGAATTGCCCCCTGGAAGATTGCCCCCCGGAAGATTGTCCCCCCAGTATCACCTTTAATTCTGTCATCGCTTGGTGAGGCAATCTTCCAGGGGGCAATTCTCCGGAGGGCAATTCACCTGGATTCACAGTATCCGGTGAATTGCCCCCCGAAGATTGCCCCACAGAATCACGTTTAATTCTGTCATCGCCTTTTCTAAGAGAATCAAAAACGGTATAATCCGTAGAATAGTATAAAGATCAACTTGGAATTTCACGCAGTGTAAGTTGTAATGTTAGGGTTAGAGTCAGGGTTAGGATTTTTTTATTTGCATCGCAACAGGGATTGCATTTGCTGGGTACATCGCCACACTGGTATGCTGATGGTACTTTCAAAGTGTGCCCATAAGTGTTTCACCAACTCTGCACTGTTAATGCGGAACAAGGTGGTAAGATATTAACGTGTGCATTCGCTCTGCTACCCAACAAAACGGAGAATACATATTCCAGACTATTTCAACAGCTAATTTCAATATTAGAAATTAGTTAGAATATTTTGAAGATTCCTACGTTAGCAGATATCGGAGAAACGCTCCTCGAAGGCAACCTCGTTTTCCGATCGACTTATGGAATATGTTCCACAGAACGGAGAAGGAGTTACCACGCACAAATAATTGTGTGGAGGGATGGCATCGCGGTTTTCAAAGCCAGGTTTCCTCCTGCCACCCTACCTTTTGGAAATTGATAGACGTTTTAAAAAAGGAGGAGAGTGTTGCCCGAGTTAACATCCTGCAACATCTTGGAGGGCATCCTCCACCGCCCCAGCGAAGGCGATATGCTGAGTGCTCTCAGCGCATCTTACGAATTGTCGATGACTATCCGAATAGAGACACTACGGGATATCTGAGAAACATAGAACATAACTTGTCATTTTAATTAACTTTATGCACTAGAATGAAGGGACTGTTTTAAGAAGAAAGGAACATACGAGTCTCGAACCGATTTAGAACAGATTGATGTAACATTTTAGTAAAGTTGAATTTGATGAAACAACAGGCCAACTTTCATTAAATTTTTTTTGCTTTTCTACCCCATCTACCTGTAGAGGTTACTCAAATGCGCGTAATCGTCTTTGATGTGGCAGCAACAGCTGATTTGAACGTATTACCGTAGCTAGGGCGTAGAGGAAACTCCAATTTCAGAGGGCGGATAGGGCTCATGAAGCAGTAATGATGAAATTAAAACAACCGATAATTATTATAGTATTAAGCGAAACAGTCCCTTAAAGGAAATAGTAATGTCCTACGTTGGCGATTAACGTTATGTGATACATTCTCATTAAGATGTAGCTAAAAACACAACACGTGTTTAAAACACATGAGCCATAGTTAACATAGTAAACGTCACGGAGAAGGGCCGCGGCGGTTGAGCAACAGGTTTGGGGGAATGTGCCCCTATTCGCAAAACTATACATTTTGCGCATATTTTAATGTGTTTAATTAGAAATCACACGTATATTGCATCAAGCTATTTAGAAAAACGTATCTTTAGAAGAAGTACTCTATAATCTCGCATATAGAGCCGCTCATTTGAAGGCACCGGCGCTTATATCCGGATAAAGGCGCCATGGCGCCTCTATCCGGCCCTGTTTTTCAAATATTAGATTTCTTATATTGACAGTGAGAAATAATATAAATAACGCGATTTTCATAAAGCAATATATCTTTAAATAAGTCTTTTACATAAGTCTTTAATAATAGGCTCTGTGAGAAAGGGGTGGTTTTCTTGACCCCTTAATACGTGCGATGGTTCAAGCGAAGGAAATTCCGAAAAACGACGACTCTTTTCGTTAGAGGACTGTATAATACTTTATGATAACATTCGTATCATCAACAAATTACCATCAATATAAACAACTGTATTCCAATAATGAATACATATAACAACAGCTCCACAAAGCGTGCTTT
>RDPX01000102.1:440735-488381 GCA_003991215.1 Morbakka virulenta
GTTTCCAGCACCACCCTGCCGGTCGGTGGTGATGGCGGTCGTTGGTAACCCGGGCCTCGACCGATCCGGTATGGATTGTAGATTTTTGATCCGCATAGTTTTATTTTGGCAAGTTTTTAAGTGGCCGGATGCCCTTCCAGACGCCAACCACAGTTATTGGCGGTGGGCCTAGCCTTTGGTCTAGAGACCTGCTCGCAAGGCAGCGAGTGTCCATTTCTGGCCGGTGACCTCATCGCGGAAGTTCATTCGCCCAGGAATGCACCGACCCCACTCAGGCAGGACGGGCCGACAGGAAGAAGGCTCCGTAACACCGAGAGGGGTGGCTAAACCGGGTGGTACGCCTTGCCAAAGGGCGACCGGTGACTATGCAAGGCAGGGTTGTCTAATTCCCTGAGGTCCAAGTTGAAACCGCATACCTAAAGTAGCTAAATTCTCACTTGCGGTCGCCGCTCCATACAAGTGCTAGCAGTGCTCTTCTCAAGAACGTGTGTGCCTTGCCGAATATGTGTTAAGGGTTTTACCACATATCGCCTTGCCACAGATAGAGTGAGCCAAAGCTATATTGCCTCACTAAATCATCCAACATCCTGCTAACCAATGTCTTCACCTGTGACCCAGGCGGGGCGGCTGCCGGGTGCTATGCCTTGCCGAAGGGCAACCCGTGATTTTGTCCGGGACTGCTTATTCCATATTCGCAGCTGACCTCCATATCTGGAGGCCGTTCCCCTATCCGCAACCTGGGGACCCGGTGGATGGGAGTTTACTTCACCACACCACACATTTCGACACATACTAATGCGGAATAATGCGGAAAAATTCGTTATAAATCATGGTAATTTTTTTTTTTTAACATTCGTGACTGAAAAAGTACTGCATTTCCAATGCGTGACTAACGGGGCAATTATACACAATCTCTTTTGGGAGGAGGGCTAGGATCTGGATTACAGGGGCCAGGTAGGAATCTGAATTAAGAAAAAATACAGAAATTCTAAATAAGGTCAATAGAATATTATGTTGGTCCACATTTTGTAGTTGGATTACTTAAGAGGTCTGAGATGTTTTTTTAAATCAGGGTCTTTAAATGATAATGTGAAAAATGATAATTCTCATTCATAAAATAACAACTTACACTGCGTGAAATTCCAAGTTGATCAAATCTATACTATTCTACGGATTTTACCGTTTTTGATTCTCTTAGAAAAGGCGATGACAGAATTAAACGTGATTCTGGGGGGCAACCGTCCGAGGGGCAATCTTCCAGGGGGTAATTCTCCCGGGGGCAATTCTCTGGGGGACAATTCACCTAGAATCGTCCCGAAAGGGCTGACACATCACGCATTTCTGTTTAACGAGCGGGAGTAGTGGGGGAGCATCATGTCTACGTGTCGTGAGCGTGGATCTCTTGTTCTTAAGGGCTGAGTACCGAGTTCTTACTTTGTTACTTAGCCCTAAGGCCTTGGGTGAAGCCTCGCTACAGAGACCGTTTTAAGCGGAATGGGTCACCTAAACTGGGAAACCTAACCAGGCCCCACCTCAAGGTTATGTGCTGTTTGAATTAACATAAATATCGCACACACTTGGGTGTGATGCATGCACCCAGCTTACCCTTATCAGGCTGGAAGTCGGATGGGTTTGCTGAGGTTTCTACCCCTGAGTCCCCCGTGGGCTTTTATTGCTCCACCACTCAATAATAATAATGGTAATGATAGTAATAATGCTAATAATAGCAATAATAATAGTAATAATAACAACCCCATCTTTTTGTTTTTGAACTGCTAGGAAACAATTTGAAAAACCTTTTAGTAACTGATAGTAATATATCGCTTACCAAGAGATATTAATATGTAGTATAATATATATCACATAGTCATAATAATATCAATAAAAATGTTATAAATAATATTAATATTAATAGAAAATAAATAAATACTACTAAGTGATATGACCATTAGAGTCAAGAGTTTATCGAAAAAGAAAGGTCAAGTTACAGACCCCTTAGTAACTATTAGCTAACGTGGTCTAACTAACTGTTAGCTGAGAGGGTCCGAACTTTGACAGACACAGTAAATATCATACACAGAATACTTTGACACTTGGTTTAGTTTGCCTTCATACGCTTTTTAAAAAAATATTTAAAAAACACAAGGATCATGTCAATAGCAGGAGATAAATTTAACTGACCTTAACTGCTCATTTTGACATCTCTTCATACATTGTGGGATTGAAATTGGCGTGGGATACTTTTTGATCGGAATATGATCTTATTGAGATAAGGCTGAGCACAATTTAATCTTATTGTACTAAGATAAGATTGCAAAAATCTTTACAGACCTCATCAAAGACCTAAAACTGAATTGATAATCGGTTATGTTAATTAATGCCATAGTTTCTGGTTTATCTGAAGAAAAGGCTTCCCCAGCTGGATATTCACATTTCGATCAAATTGCAATTTAATGGTTTCAATACAAAAGAAATTGTGTTGTTATTCCAGGTCTCACAAAGTAATTAAAACCATGTTGTATTCGATTAATGCAGATCATTCACTTAAATTGGAAGCATTCAGGGCCCCTGAAATGTAATTTCTGTTAGCGATAATTGTAGTGAGAAATGGGGGTAAAGGTTGAAAGGTTGAGCTGAACTTCAATATGAAGAACAGCTGTGACCCTGTAATTTGTCTTGTGGCTTTGTTTTTTAAGGCTGTCTTTTTTATCACATTGTTTTCCTTTCAACAAAGACAATCACTGAAACTTGTCCTTGAACAACAAGATTTGAATAATGAATTTTGAACAACATTGAATTTGTTTGTCGTGCAGTGAGGATTCCAAATCAGCGGGAGTTGGGAGATCTTTGAGGACTATTTTCTTATCACGGCAGGCACAGCTTATGAATGACGAAGTGTCAATTCTGACCACATTGGACAAGCAATAGTGATGGGAAGCAGCAAATAACACTCGAAGGTGAACTGGAACTTTCACAGTTAGTTCAAACATTGGTTTTGTAAAACCTCATTACTGTATGTAAACAGGACCTTTGAGGCACAGAATAAATCGTTAATATTGACATCGAACTTAATTATTCCCTTTTGCCAATTTTCATCTGGAGCGTACCTGATCAACTGGCATGAGTTACTGAATTAGGCACGAATCACTGATTTCACTTGGGGTAAGCGTTCAGGTGCTTGTTCCTTAAAGTAGGAAGTTGGCCGGATTTTGAACAAAAAGAACAGTTTGAAGAAAGGGCAAGCGAATTGATTCCTGGTTGGATTTATTGTTAAAGCACTTGAATTACTTTTGTTTTGAGATTGTTTAATACATAGCCATTCGCACCTGTGATCAATGGATTTGAAATGACAGGCTGTACTTCATTTTCAGTGGTATGCAGAAAACAGAAACGCGATCAGAAAAGGTAAAAATATTTCTTTGCCATTATAGCGTTTTTGGCTTCATATGTGATTCATAAGAACTTCAGTCCACGGAAGAAAAAGGATCAGTGTTTGTCGGAAGCTTCAGTGATATCAAAAGTTAAATTGTTTGATAGTTTTCAAATTTTGGGATCTTACAGGATGTCGTTGAAAGGAATGAGGAAAATAACAGGAAGATTGAAGTTTGGAGCCGGATCGCCATCCGCAGACGTGAGTAATATTTTTTGGTTTAGTTATTTTTGCTTCGTGCAATTTTTGTTGCCCCAAACAGCCTGGTGTTGTCAGTTTGATGAAATGAGCAACCAATATCGTTTCCCTTCTCTGCTAGCATTGATTTTATTTGCTATTAACGCCTTGCATACCACAGAAACAACGGAAGAAATCATGGTTCAAGTTTTAAGGCACAATGAAATGTTTGAGCTCAGCCTGCAAGACAAAAAACAAACAAACCAAAAACGGGACAAGAAAGGCCTCACGTTCAGTTTATTGGAACACAACAACAGAAGTAATCATTCCTCAAGTCACTTGTTCACTTAACAAAACTTCAAAAAATGAAGACCGAGATGGTAATTTTTTTAATGATAGCGAAAGGATATATATATATATATTTATATATATATATATATATATAAATATATATATATATATATATATAAATATATATATATATATATAAATATATATATATGATAGGATATATGGTATCCTTTATACCATAAATAAAGAAACAAGACAAGTATTGATAATTAATTTGTCATATGGTCCACAAGCCCTAATGAATATTCATGATTCTGCTGATTTGTATATTTCCCTTCCCAGCAAACGACTTGTTCAATCAGGTCATCTTATATTTTGAATGAGTATAATCCTGGAGCAGACGAGGTTAAACAGACAAATTGGGTACTAATAGTATTAATGTTATATTTTATATAGCACGCGAAAATTTTGGTCCTTTTTGTGCAGTTTCAAGATATTTCCCAAAAATAGATTTGTGGAATGATCCAGTTTTTGTTGCACGTGTAAGTAAATTATATACTCTCGTATTTCTTAACTTGCCAAGGTTAATCGATGGCATAATATAGGCTATATTATAGCCTATATATAAATTAATTTGTTTTTGAATCCCACAGGTTTTAGAGGTTAATAAAATGTAAACCATTCTGTGTAGAATATATATATATATATATATATATATATTCAGGCAAACGTATATGTGTATGTGTATGTGTATGCATATATATATATATATATATATATATATTCAGGCAAACGTATATGTGTATGTATATATATATATATACATACACATACACACATGTACGTTTGCCTGTTTTTCTCTCTGTCTGTGTTAATTTCATCTACCCGTCCCTCGTTTTATTGATTTTATTTTTCAGTTTTCAGGGTTTGAGGCACAAACTCTTAACAGAGTAATGGTGATAATGATAATAGTAATAATAAAACATTATGGTAATAGTAACAATATATTAAGAACACTTGCAGAAAACAGTACTACTTTGGGCAGCTCGAATGATTCGAATAGTGCTCAAGAAGCCAACGTGTTACCTTTTTTACTGTTTATTTTGTTTACAGGCAGTAAGCAGCTAATACTTTAATGCTATATTTCCAGCTAAGCAGGAAATAAGCTCAGCCAAAAAATCACATAAAAGTTGTATGATGTTAATGAATGAGGTCATTAAGAGCAAGGATTAGTCATTTGAGAATTATTGTATGCCTGCTTTGTATTGAAAATGTTTGTTCATTATGTTACCATCTTTTGTATGCCTGATGGTTGTGAAATTCGTGAAACTTTGATTTACACAAATAATAATAGTTATGTTTTAAAGTTTACTTACATTTCAGCGCAGTTTTATAAATATTGACGACTCTGTAGTATAAATATAAACGTTTGTACATGTAGATATATGATTTTTAACATAGACAAAGATAAGATTTTTATTTCACATATTATATTATATATGCATTGTATTACATACGATCCATGTTTCTTTTTGTAATGTCAGCATACGAACATCTCAATTTTTGTAAGGATGGCTGTATCTACTTGGAAAGCGGAGCATGCCTTACTGGGATGATCAGCTCCTCCTACCCAAATAGCCAGCGCCATCTAAAGAGGTAACCGTAACTGCAATTGGTGGAACGAGTTGGAAATAAAGGAATAAGCAAACCCAACCACCACCTGGGTAAAGAAATGCTTCCCAGTAGGGGTCCAGTGGAAAATTTGGTAAATAGAGTACACCACCTCTGGTTTATAAACAGGCAAAATATTACCTAAGAGCCTAGCTCCGTCAGCTCGGATGATGGAAGACAATGATCTTTGAATTGAGCTGCCAAACATTGAGCTCATGATTACAGCAACTTAAACTTTTCACTTGTCATTAAAGAAACATCAGCCCCACACGTACTCTTACCCCTTTGTTGCCCGAGCCCGCTTGTTGCCCGAGCCCGCTTGTTGCGCTGTGGCCTTTTCTGTCTGTTTCCTCACGCGGTTGGCCTCTTTTTCACGTTTTCTATGGCCAACGTATTCCACCAAACAAATCATCTTTCCAGAAAATGATAATCTTTTGATCGTTTTAAGTTTCTTGGGTCAAAACTCTGCTTTGTGACACCTGGGTCAGCAGCAATAATTCGTATTCTTACTTTTTTACGCATTTTATTCGTGATGAAAACCAGAAAATGAAAAAAACTGATTTTTTTCTCGCCACAAAATGTTTGAAAAAATTTTTTCAGTAATTATTCAGAAAATCTACGAGTCTGTAACAAAATTTGTTTAGTAATTTACAAGGTAATTTACAGGTTGTATGCATTTGTGCATGTGTGTGGGTATGGATGTATGTTTGTATGTATGTATATATGTATTTATTTATTTATTTATGTGTATCTATATCTATCTGGATCTATCTATCTATCTATCTATCTATCTACCCATCTATATCTGTATATAGTAATTCATTTATTTTTTTTACTCTCGGGTCTATCAGTCAATCAGTTTAACCATCTACTTACTCTCCTACGTACGTACCTATCTATCTTTCATTGGCAGCTGATATAAGCGTGAAGAAAGTTTTCTTGAAAAGACTACTCATCTACTGCCTGGACAGAAGTACGGAGCAAAATAAGCGCAGAATATGTTATGTTTGTAAAAGTTGGTTCTGCCTTGGATGGAATGTGGTTTTTACTTGTTCAGTACATCTTTGTGTAGTCTTGATGAATTCAGATCAGGTTGACTTGTAATCTATGAAAACAGTTTTTTCCCCAAAATATAAGATTGTACAGCCCGTAGCCACCATCCACTTAAGACTTTACTCTGGGATGATCTGAGAGGTTTACAGCAGATGCAAACTATTACTTTTTAGATGATTCTCCTTTTTTATTGTTCTCAACTTTTATTTGTTTCAACATCTATTCCTACACATATATTCTTTTGATGGACATCCTAGTGAAGTGGATGAAGATCATAGAAGTTAAGCTGCTTGGGAAATCAGTGGATAGAACTTTGTGATACAGTATGATAGCCATAGTTTGGATTTTCTCAAGAAGGGAACCCATCACTTGGAAGTGGCACTTTTGTGGAGTCTCATAAGTATAAAAAAGCTCGACACTTTGTATCACCCCCTATAAGCACTTACAACGCCAAATTAAACAATACTTTGTACATGAGACATCATATGCAATATATGTGTAATTGCAGGGTTTGCCAGTAGTTTTAAATCCCGCTATTTGCCCCTCAGGAGCAACTACCGGGTTTCAAATGATTTGTATGATTTGCATTTCTTGTTAGCCATGGTGTATTGCATGGTTTGTTTTTTTCTTTACTGGTTCTTCCCTCTCTGTTCATATCTTTCTTAGATATCTGTGAAAGGCATTAAAGGGTCCACTATTTGCCACGAGTACTACCCATGCGAGACCCAGGAATGTTTCAATGAAAAGGGTGATAATTGAATAAATCTTCATAATGACTGGGGTCACTGTCTCTGTCTTTTTTCTGACCAAGTCCTCCATCTATTTAGTCCAGATGGCTGAATTAGCATGAAATTTGGCAAACAAGCACAGTCTTTTTGGCTAAGGGAAGATAGGCCCGACCTCATTTTCCTAAAAACAGAGGCTCAGTTATGGTTGTTTTGACAGTCAAATGGAGGTGGGCTGTAAGAAGATATTAAATATGCCATTAAGCGGGTCTGAAGTTATTAAAAGATTATTAGAAGATAAAAGAACTCTTGTTATAAAGAGAGTGGAAGCCTCGGCAAAAATGCCTGTTGAAGGGTTATGTCAAACACATCATTGGATGTTCGTTTTCTCCCTGATTCTCAGTCTAGTTTCCTAATTGACCATGGTCAGCAGGGATTTGAGCATGACGTGAAAAGGTTTACCAGGTAAAAGTTAGGGCTTTACTTGACCTACAGATCAGTGTTCAAAATGGATGTTAACAAAAAATGTTTAAAAAAAATCCCTTGAAATGATATCTGCTTATACACGGGCAAGTACGATAATTCTTTTGATTCTTAGATCCATTTTGGACTGTTTTTGAAAAATTTATTAGGGTTGTAGAGAGAGATATTTCAGGACATCTTTTTTAATGATCTTTTCTGAAGTCAATACATTGATGAGGTTGCAGGGTCTGGAGTTATGAAAGTGGTTTCTCTCCATCGTGGTTGCTAATATCATTAACCTGAAGCCGTGGTATATGTCTATGAGATATTAATCAGGTTTGGGATGGAGTATTGTCACCTGGGGAGATCTTCACCCCTCCTATCTTACCCTTTTTAGTCATATTCAACGTCCTGCTGAAGACACCGTGGGACTTTATGGCTTCTTAACTCCACCCACTTACTCATCACGCGACATTGGTTTCTCAGTTTCTCAGTTTTTTTCTCAAGTATTTTTATGAAAATTGTTTCCACGAGGTTTCTTCTCAAGTGATGTACACGTCGTGATACAAGTTTTCATTTTCGAATGCTGACTTGGAAGTAGTTTGAGAAGTCATGATATTCTAGCAGCTTTTTTCTTTGTACCTCAAAACGTGGGAGCGCTTATTCTACCTATTGCTTTCCAGATAATTTTGATTATTTTTGTTTCACATTCTTTGTCAACCATCACCTTCTTTCGATTCTATAAATATCGTGTATATTTCTCGCTAACACTTGGCAAAAATAAACAGTTGCTTGCGACCTTGTCAGTTAAGAACGAGGATCTATCATTTAGTGGGGAAATGTACTTGTATGCGAGAGGAATTTACGTCTAAACAAGAAGAAAAGTGATGCTAAAACCATCGCTACTTGCTTATGACCTGAAATCATGTAGTTTCTTCGGTTTGGCTTTTGAACAAGAGCTCCTTATCCACTTTACAGACATGAAGATATTATCACCAAATGAAGTTCATCCTGTGATGCAATTAACAGGTTTTTAAAGTAGGGTACGAGGAAGCCACAGATCGCATCTGTATTGAGTTTTTACCCATACTTCCTGCAGACAATATAATGTGGTACTTTATGTCTAACCCTTTTCAGTGAAGACTCCATGAATATAAACGCAGTTGTATACCCTTGAACTTAAAAGAGGAAACAACACACTACTTCTGTTAGAAAGCAAACTCGATTGGATATCAACCTGAAGACTACATTGTGAAACGGGACATGAATAAAGTCATTCGGATTAGGAGCATAAAACAGCCTTTATTAAATCATGATTATCACCCCTATAAATTAATTGATATAGTCATTCATCGTACAATATTCGTCATATATTTCATCTGTTTTATTATTTTTCAAGAAATAGATTATCAATGGTAGAAAATACCTTCAGTACACAAGAAGACACACACACACACACCTTCACCCACCCACAAAAATCACTATATATTATATACATATATATTAATATATATGTATATATATTTTTATTTATACATATATAATATCACCACACTGTTTAAATAAATTAACTGATTATTCAAAGAAGAAAGTTTAAGAAATGTTTATTTATTTTGTCAAATGATGCGCTTCAGAGTTAAATGGAGCCGTGTCTTTTTTTTTGCGCAGTAGTCAAGGACCCTTTCTGTCAAAATTCCTACCTAAACTTGATTTTTAGTACAGATTTTGTTGTTATGTTGGGACTCAACTATTGCCCCTTACGTCATTGGCAGGAAGAGGGATGGTTTTTAGCAGTTTCTATGATGCTTTCGGGTCAGTGGCCATATTAAAGGGGCCCTTGTGGAGCCACAACAATAGAATTTTTTTCCGATTTTGTGACTGGTCCCATAGTTTTGGAAGAATGTTTTTTTAATCGTTGATCACTGTGCTTATAATAGTTCTTTGGTAGTTAACTGTCGATATTTGTCATTTTTTATCATTACTAATCCTTCTTCTCCAAGGGATCATAGCTAAGATTTTATGGAATATATTTGTATGACAGGCAGATCGAGTACTCCATAGGAAATCAACTGTCAAAGAAAGAAAACTTTCTTAGGATTAATCCTTAATTCGGAGGAGCATCTTGTACACATTTTTTTAACAGAAAATCCCTAAAAAGAGTTCTTTCCTGGGTTTGTAACCAACTATAGATGCACCGTAATCTTGAGATAGTTCTCTTTGATACACGTACTGTCGCTGAAAGTCGCCAAAATTGAGACTGGTCTACTGGCCTTGGTTTTCTGTCAGTTGACATCAGTTCCTTGATAAATACATTGTTTTTCTAAATGTTGTACACGAGAAGAAAAAAAAAGACCTGTAAATCCATTGACTTTTACTGCTTACAAAAAATATGCTATGAAAGAAGAGAAAGAAAGGTTTTGTGAATTTTTTGTGGGTCAAGCCAGTGTGGACTTACTTCCTCGTGGTCTCCTTTTTAAGCGTTTCTCGTGTTGAGTGTATTGTTCGCAGGCGTCGCCTGCGGAAACTCAATATATGATTACAGAGCTAACGACGTGCTAGATTAAAAAGTTTTGCAACAAATTAAAGGTTGGTAGGAAATGTGTTTCTCGTCGTTAGAAACACTCAGTTTGTACGTTGTTATAAAATGTGATTATATATCTCTTGGTAAATGGAATTATATTAAAACGGGAATCCGAAGCGATTAAAGCAATATGGTCTTGAGAATTTGCCGCAATACCACAAATGGCTTAGTAAGCTCATGAGTGCTAATGCCATAACGATTTTTATGGGTTTTAGTACGTAATTAGGATGAGGCATCTAGTTTGAAAGAAACTTGTTTTTTACCGTAAATTAAAAGCTTATTATCCCCATGTTAGTAATTGGAAACATCAATAATAGATGACAAGTTAAATAATTAAGTCGAAAATAAGATATTCACAAAAGAAAAGGGAGTAAAATAATTCTACTAACTCGTTTATTTGTTATAAGAAGCAGACTACAAGGTTTTTGCAAAGTGGGAGAGGAAGGAAATGAAAAATAAACAAGGTTAACGAATATAAAGAAAAAATTTGAGCAAAAAGGTATTCCTTAAGTTTCTACCTTTTTGGGGGGTAAGCGAAGGGAAAATATGGTAGATTCGGGACCCGGAAGGGGAATAAGGGCACTTGATACCTGACACAATGAAGCACTGGAAGTTGATTATTTGGCTTGGCGGCGGGAAATTTAAAGCAGGTTAATTAAACACCCTTGTCAGGAAGCCAACTAATTAACGTCTCCAGCTTGCGCTAGTCGAGGGATCCACAATTAAACAAAAGTAGCTAATAAGGCTAATTACTACCAGAGCCCAAATTGAAGTACGGATGCAAGGGTTCCTGGCCATTTCATCGGAACTGCATTTTTCGCTGGAGCAGAGAATAGAGTATTGCTGAGAACCATGCAAATTAAGACGACACCGCTGACCCAGACGTTTCATGAGCTCACCAGCTTTTTGTGAGTCTGGTAACGAAGTTCAACATGATCGACTTTTACAGTTGGTCATTTTTCTCACAATCTATAATAGCCAATCCTGATGAAGTATTCTGTTAAATGACATTCACTTCAATTGATATTTTTCAATTGATTTTTTGCGAAGAAACGATGTATGCCACCGCAAGCACCTCCGTGCCATCACAGGACATAGATGGCCAAACAGCCTCATCTCCAACAAGGCGCTATACAAGACCTGCAAATGAGAGCCACTCTCCAAGAGGGTAATACGATAACGCTGGTCCATGTTATATCACATTCTCCGTATGGACAGGAAGACGCCGGCACTACAAGGTCTGGAGTTTGCAATTGATGGAGGCAAAAAGTACCAGGCTAGGCGTAGCATACACTTTTCAAACCCACTTGAAACAATCCGTGCAGACATCAAACGAGCTGGCTTCAGGACCCTATATACACGCAAACACTAGAACATCCTGAGACGCTTGGCCAAAGACAAGGTCTCGTGGAATGCATATCAAAAAGGACTGATTGCTGACTCAGGATGTCACTAGACTACTGAACCCGAAGAAATAGTATGATGATGATGATGATTTAGGTTGCTTTTGCCATAGAATTCGAGTGCCACATTTAACGGCGAAGCTGAAGAGGACTATTTCCGTGACACTCAACAAAAAGGTTTATTTGGGGTCAATATTTCACCCATTCAACATCGAAAAACGAGAGTATGGTTTAAATTTTTATAAATGAAATGCAGGGTATCCCTCTTTATAGAAGCACCAAAAATGACAGTGAGTCTTGCTTTCGATATTTGAATACTACAACATGCACAATAAGTAAAAAAGTATTTTTACAAGCTTTAAAGAGAATAAAGGTGTCTCACGAATGTTCGATTAAAAGCAATGCTCTAATGTCAACAACAGGATTATTGCAGCCTTGACAAGGATTAAGAAAGAAAAGGACCATAATGGGGACATTAATACACCAGTCTTCAAATATGATAAACCTAGCTGTAGGTTGACTGAAATAAATTGGTTTCAGTAGAGGATTAAGTACCATCATTGCAGAAGTAACCTAATCTAATCTACCTCTCCAATGGTTAGAACCATTGGAGAGGTACCACAATGTAATATTTGGAGAGGTAATGTAACTTTTTTTGCCTTTCGCTAGGACCCGTTGCATCACGGATGTAGATTTAATTAAAAATAAATGACACGACTGGTGATATAAACTTCTAAAATCGTGCAGTAAGCACCCTAACGGCTAGAAATAAAAATAATTAGATAGGATCAAATCCTAACCAACACATACAGGCCTTGTGATAATTTTTCTTAAAAGAGTTTTCTTTTCCAATACGTTTTTTTTGTTGGCGTGATAGGTCTTCTTCTGCCTTGTATTGGATTTGGATAATAAGATTTTGCCGTTAAAGCAATTTTATGTTTATAGCAATCATACATGTCTTTAAAAAGATGCACCATAGCAAAAAACGTTACCCAATGGAAATAATTTTCAAGCGCAAAATGCTTTTTACCACTTCACTCGAACGGAAAATGCAAGTAGACTTGTTTTGACCATCGCAATTAAGGTATCTTCGTTTTTATAAATGACTACTTGGGAACCTACGCAGTCATCTAATATAAAATTTTTGGTTATGCTTTTTGTCTGCTGTTGCTTCCTATCTTACGAACTCGCGATGAACATAATTTGCCCTCAAAAAGTTTGACGAAAAAAGGTAGATAGTAATTCCATTTTTTAGCCAAATCCGCTGTAGATGTGGTCGACATATAACTTGTGTCCAATTTCTTCTACTGAGGGTCAGTCCGGGAAAAATCTCGTTATCTTAATTTTACCATTTCTGCACTAACTTTGAGAGAAAGAAAATCAACCCAACAGTGCAGAAAAATGCATTATCTGTCAAACGATTCAGATGTAGAATCTGTTTGTTGGAAAGAAAGTATCTGAGTCATTGAGATGTACAAAACAGATAGTGCCCTGGAAGATTTTAGAGCGAAAACGTTAGATGTTCGAGTATATTAACTTAATAACTTTCAAGCGTCTGAATATATCGAGTTCGAGCGAATGTTAATCAATATGGATTTACCTTGCATTTTCTTTTTTTCTACAGATATTAAATAGCTTGATAATGGTATAGACACATCCATGCATGCTTGGTTACCAATTAGATAGGGTTATTTTGTGCGTCTGGTTGTCGTTCAGGTCATGTATAATAATATCTAAACTGTCTTATCATTGTACAGACTGACTGGACCAAATATGATGACAGATTGGTAGAATCAGTGGAAACAGACGATGTCTCAAAATTGAAGTAAGTTATTTGAAATTGCTGCTGCTTCTGAAGATGGCATAGATTTTTTTCTTCAAGGTTGTACGGAAACTTACTTACTAATTTACTTATCCCATTAACGTCCATTGTTCCAGGTTACCAGGGTTGGACGAGCGATGGCCTTCCTCCAGCCCAATGCGAGGGCCTCAATGATGTTAAGAATTTGCATGTCTGTTTTTTCCCTCACAATCCATATTTTTTGAGGTCTTCCTCTTGGCCTCCAGTCTCTTATGGTTACCAGCACGTCTCCTTCCTGTCCTCTCATCACCTGACCGAACCATCTCAATCTACCAGTTCTCATCACATCAGACATCTGGCGCAGTCCGCACCCCTTACCCACTTCGGCACCAGTAAGTTTGTCTTGCAGTGTGACACCTGAGATATACCGGAGCATGCGTCAGTCACAGCCCACTAGACCACTTTCTAAGCGCTAGGTTGGTGGCCAGGTTTCTGGTGCGTACAGCATCATTGACCTGAATCAAGCCTCATACACTCTAGTACGGCTGCTTAGCGAGATTAGTTTATTACAGAGGAGACCAGCAACCTCGGGCCATTTGCTCCAATTTGCAACCATCCTCATGCGTACTGCTTACCCCACTCCTCCTACCCGATGAACATCATCAACAAGATTGTTGAAAGATTCGACCTCTTCGACCACATCCTCTACTCTCTCCTCGTCTCCCACACCAGCATCTCCCCTCACGCATGCATGGGAGATGAATTTTCCTGCATGTGCAACATTTCGGAGGTCAGAGAAGCTTCTGTGTACCCACTTTCACCACTGTGTACACAGCACAGAGTTGACACCCATTCCACTGCCACACAATCCACATGGGTGCCGTCCAAGGTCGTAAGGAAAAGTAAGACATATTTTGAAGAATATAATTTTCTGAGTTGAAAAATGTTAATTTAACCAAGGAATACAAAAACATTTACAGTAAAACCTCCATAATTCGACATCGCCCGGAACCGAAAAAATCGAATTAGAGAGGTGTCGAATTAGGGAATATTCGCACACACCGGCCAAAACCCTCACCCCGAGTAACAAAAATAAGGAAATTTCATTGGGTTTTTATACTTATTGATAACATCATATCATTTTATTAACACAAAATAGTATTATACATAACTAAAATTGATTTCATGTGGTTATTATAATGCAGATAACGAGCGGTAATTATACTGATATCATCATCAAACCTAATTGGCACAAAAAATATACACAAGATTATTACACTTTTACTTTCATGTATTAGGAAAATAACACAATAATAATGTCCGATATTAATCCTGGAACAAATGCACTAGTACTTCAAAGAAAATAAGATCGGATGTCTCTTTCACTGATATTACTGAGGAAGCAGTCCTGAAACTTCGACTCGATGAGTCTGATAGGAACAAGACATTCATCGAGTCCTTTCTTGTAAATAGAATTCTGTATGATGGTGATGGCTGAAAGAACCTCTTTTTTTGTATAGTCAACAGTTTCTGTTTCCTCATCCTCCGGCTCATCCTCCGGCTCATCCTCCGGAGTCAAAAATGATTCTTGAATAAAATTGCACACACTGGTGAACCTGCTGAGAACCACCATTGTTGTCCTGCAAACTTTTGACCCGACGGGAGACTCATGATCTGGTTTTTTTTGGCCCCTGATAAGAGATTGTAAACAGGCTTCACCACGATCAAAAGGTTCTAGCAGACCTGCTGTGAACTTCCATTGTGACCTTGCAAACTTTTGACCCGACGGGAGATAACAATTTATTGCTGAAAGACCGACCGTGCTGAATTATGGAGGTANCTCATCCGCCGGCTCATCCTCCGGCTCATCCTCCGGCTCATCCTCCGGCTCATCCTCCGGCTCATCCTCCGGCTCATCCTCCGGCTCATCCTCCGGCTCATCCTCCGGCTCATCCTCCGGCTCATCCTCCGGCTCATCCTCCGGCTCATCCTCCGGCTCATCCTCCGGCTCATCCTCCGGCTCATCCTTCGGCTCATCCTTCGGCTCATCCTCCGGAGTCAAAAATGATTCTTGAATAAAATTGCACACACTGGTGAACCTGCTGAGAACCACCATTGTTGTCCTGCAAACTTTTGACCCGACGGGAGACTCATGATCTGGGTTTTTTTTGGCCCCTGATAAGAGATTGTAAACAGGCTTCACCACGATCAAAAGGTTCTAGCAGACCTGCTGTGAACTTCCATTGTGACCTTGCAGACTTTTGACCCGACGGGAGATAACAATTTATTGCTGAAAGACCGACCGTGCTGAATTATGGAGGTAGGATTTCCATTACTTGGACCGGGAAATCAATGTCTAATTACGAATTAGAGAGGTGCCGAATTAGGGAATGGTCGAATTATGGAGGTTTCACTGTATTATGTTTTATTAAATTTTATTAGTTTTTTTTTCAGGTTTATGAAATTTAATTTTGTATTATTTTCCAGGATGAAGGTGCAAGAAAGGTCAGGACACTTGACTATATATATATATATTCCTGGTTTATTTTTTGAAAGGTGGTATCAAGTTAATGGGAATGAAAAGGTTTTAGTGAGATAGCATTCGTCACAATTGGACTCTATGATTAGAGTAAAAATGGATTAAAAACATTGGAATTTCATGGGAGTAAAAAATATGTATAAATGTATATTATGAAATACATGTATGCATATATATATATAAATATATATATATTTGTGTGTGTGTGTGTGTGTTTAAGAGGAGCCGTGGTTTTGTGTATAAACATTCCTTGTTGTATTTATGTTGAAATGATTATATCATTGCGAGCTTCTAAATGCTTTTGCAAAAATATTTACACGTCAAAGTTGTACAACTGACGAAGAAAAGGCTTCACCGTTTATTATCATTTAGCAAACACTTTCTATCCTCCGTTAGCCCAAATATTGCACTCATTTTTTCTTCTGGGAGTAAATCACAACTTTATTTGAAGGCCAGAATATCTGTTGATGTGAAAGGACTCAATGTGAGCAGGCTATAGTTTGATGACCAGTTAGAGAGGCAAAGCGCAAGAATCATTTGTACGAACTGAAGGAACGGTAGTACACACATCAAATTGTGGTCCGTCTTCAACGTTATCATATTCCCATTCATATTACCTTAGACCTTAGGTCCTCCAATCCCGTTCAGGATATCGGGCAGCAAGACTTCTCCATCGCCTACGGTCGTCAGCTACGGCTTGAGCGGTTCTGGGAGACAGCCCTCGTACAGTCACATCACTCCTGAATGTAGCTTGCCACGTTCTCACAGGTCTGCCTCTTCGTCTGCTTCCATCTACAGGTTTCCATTTCATTACTTGCTTCGCGTATCTGCTGGGTGGTAATCTGAGCACATGTCCTGCAAGTCTCCATCGTCTCTCTTCTACTTTCTTGTGTAATTGCCCTTGCTCTGTTCGTCTATAAATTTCTTCATTGGTGACCCTGTCCCTCCATGTAATTCCAAGAATTCTTCTCAAGTTTCGTGTGTGGAAAGCATCCAGTTTTCTTTCTATTCTCTTGGTGGTCTTCCATGTTTCACTAGCATACAATGCTGTTGAAACAACTATAGCCATGTATAGTTTAATCTTTGTTTTTACATTGATTTGTCTTGATTTCCATATATGATTCATTGTTCTAAAGGTCGCCCCTGCTTTTCCTAATCTGGCATTCAAATCTGTTTCCACCTCGCCTAATTCTGTCAAATAGCTTCCAAGATATGGGAACTTCTCTACTTCTTCGAGTGGATTTCCATTCATATAGGCATGTTTTTATCAAGATCTTTTTGATATTTCTCGTAATTTTATTTTCCTCAGTTTAACTATTTTTCAAAGATATCATAAATGTGAAAAGCTATAATTTTTCTTGTTTGGATGACTTAGTTCAGAAGGAAGAAATGCTGTCTGTTTTACTTTTAAATCCGATGTAATAGATCACAAAGTTGTTATAGTGTTAAAGCAGCAAACAAACCTAGCCTTTTGGCATAAATTTGAACGGAATATATAAAATAATAATCAGTAGCAATTTAGAATAACAGGAAAGGTAATTAACTTGATATTAGTTTGATCGGTGAGAAAGTATACGAATCACAATAGTCATGTGATAAACAGTAATTATCGAAAGGGGGAAAGCAAAAGTAAAAGAAAGGTAAACAGACATTAAACGTTGGGATTTAAGTCACTCGTAGAAGTGAGTTGGAAAGAGCGGCTTACATATCAACGGTGTAATCTACTTGTTTACTGATCAGAACTGAGTAAAATAAGGAGGTATCATAACAGCCACGTGGTCTGTGTTGGCTAGATTTGTGATGATGATAATCTCTAGCGGCTCACTGGCCGTACAGGACCGATCGCTCATGCGAAAACTAGGCTCTAGATATAGGATTTTAGGTTGGATTTTTTAATTTTTCGATCAACTGAAAGAGCTCTTGTATCCTTGTTTTGCAACAAACCTAGGAACAAAACAGACATTTACTTTGATTGGTCTCCATATATCTAACTCTAATCATCCCGCATGCGGAGTAGCCACAGTTTGTCTACGTCTGTAAGGTCTTCTCTTGTAATATTCCGTGCTTGTTGATGCCCTTGCAGAGGCCAGTAGTGTGTCGTCATCACTTTGTCCAATCTTTTGCCGAACTACACTATGATATACTACCTGATGATCACAAGTTGATCCTTTGTTTCTCTACACTTACGTTTACACCTCTTCCGTTCGTCAGGTAGTATATTTTTTTCATCCAGGAAGTTGTAAAGGTGATCTGATATATTCCTTGTTAGCCGTCTCCACATAATGGTAAGGCAGTATATTGGCCAGTAGTTATCTACGGTATTCTGTTTTGGCTTATCCTTTTGACATAAGATTGTCCTTCCATGACTTAACCGCACAGGAAATTTTTGGTTGTCTGTTAAAATCTGATTTAATTGGCAAGCTATTCTTTCATGGAAGGAAGATAATCTCATGATCCAATACCCCTACAATCCATCTCTTCTAGGAGCTTTCCAGTTTGGGACCACCCGACTTTGCTTTAATGCTTCCGCCTTTGTAATTACTGAACCTTTCCGTTTTCTGTAATCTGCATCTTAACAATACATCAGCGAAAGTTCGCGCCAAATCAGATCTACTTCGTTGCATTGCAAGCAATCAATGGGGTGCTTTATTTGATGTCCTCCGAACATCTGCATTGTCTCTGCTACTCTACTGTTGAGTGCTGTGCCCGTCTGGTGTGGTAGCTCGCATGTGAAACATCTAGACTCAGCCCTTATTGACTGCATGCGCATTAAGGTAAGATAAGGCATCCGCTCTATTTCTCTTCATTTGCTCGCCATTTTCTCAGGGATTCAGCTACCAGAGTTCAAGAGAGAAAACATTATTCTTAAGACCTACATCAGAACACACAATTTTCCATTTCACCTACTCCACCCCATAGCAACGTCTCACAGACTGGCCCCACAAAGGTTCCCATCCAGACGCTCTCTATCCTGAAGAATGCGAAATATTACACGTGTCACAAGCGGCAGCTCTCCGGATCTGTTGACAGCAGAGAAGTAGCAGGACATGTGAAGCAGCACTGAGTATAGATTGAAGCAGTATATACCAGAGCTGTCAACTGAGCCTCCAGGGTACCATCTACCTCGGGCGCCCTGGGTTTTGCTTAGCAAATTGTGAACGAAGAACTTCGACATTTGCTACTATCTACAACCGTAAGCCTATAATATATATTTGACAGTTAAACAATCAGACTTTCAGGTCACACGCATATATAATGCTGTATATATAATTCTCTTCAGCATTTGGTATTTCACTTTTCCTTTTGATTCAGGCCATCAAGTCCAACAAATAGTCGTTCCTGATAAAATTAAGTGATCTATTTTGTTTTAATTGCTGAATTCTCTCAATATTCCTATTCAGCTTTACCATCTTTTCTACAACTCTCTATTTGACTTATTATGTCAGCGCCAGACTTTTTCGTGAAATTTTTGTTTTGTTTTTCGTACAATTTCTCAACCATACCTTTTAGATTTTAATTCACCATATTTGTATCTTGATTGTAAATTGATCTTATACCGAAGTTCTTTAACATCATTTTCTATTCTTCTTTTCCACTATGGGGATTTACTTGAATGTTTTTCTTTTTTTTTCTTTTTTTTTTTGCTTTTCTTTAAATCTATTTGCCTCGAAACCCATACAAAAACAGCCACAATAAGATTGTTAGTTTCTTTGATGTTAGAAGTTTGAAAATATTCTGAAACCTTATTAACCTTTTTGGCAGTGTCATCGAGTCTCTTGAAGACAACATCTTTGAATGTTATTCTATCATTCTTTTCTTTCGAGTCAAGCATTTCTTTTAGTTCATGGTAAAATGGCTCTTTCTTCCTCAGTAGCGTCTTTAACAGAAATATTTGTTTCAGCTTCTTCATCTTCCTCAATCTCATTTAGATTATTCATGAAATTTATAACAAACTTCTCAACAGTATCAACTTCTTCAACATATTTATGGATTCATAAGACCCTCATTCGCAACCGTTTTATTGGACATATTTTCAACCTGTCTTTTAATCATTTCAGGGTCTGTCATGCCTTTCCTTGTAATATTCTTTTAAAAAAATGTAGCAAACTTTAGCAAGTTTGATACATTCGCTAACGAGGTTGGAGATGTCTTCAACTTTGACACCACACAGTCTACAATGCAGTGATTCAGATATTTTATCGACATAGAATTTTGAATAATTGGTTACCAAAGCTTGTTCTTGGGCAGCGAAAATCAATGACACAGTCATAGGATTAAGAGCTGAATTTCTTATCCAATTCAAAGATCTTGCACCATCTACATCTTCATTTATCTTTAAAACAAATTAACAATACATTTTCTTCTTTACTCACGTTTTCTTTAATTGTCCTATAACCGCCTTCTTAAACTCACCTGGCTCTATCCAAGATTCTGTCTCAATAACTTTCTGCTCTTTCATTAGGTGAAGTAGTATTTCTGGGCTGTGATTAATATACAATCCCAATATATTTTCTTCAGCTCGAATGCACTTTCACAGTTGAATTATTCTCTGTCACCTCCGCGTGGGACATTGATCCAGTGTACATTGCTTTTCGGATTCATTGTTCTATGTTCCAGTGCAATCCACCAGAATCCATTTTTCCATGATCACTACGTCTATGAGAACAAACAGAAGAGGGAAAGGCTACATGACCTTGGAAAAGTCCCTCTGATTATTGAGTGTTCCTAAATTTTCTCTAGACGACATTATTTTGGTTTTCCAGTTATTCATGCTTCCTGTCAAAAATGTTTTGACATTTTCTGCAATACCAAGCCACGAATTGATTCCTTGTTCACGGTTTTCTTAAGTCATTCTGCACTGCAATGATCTAGGCTGCAATGTATCTAGGCTGTCCGAGGAAGGAAAAACTAAGTTTATAGCGAGATTTATTACAATAAAGAGTAACAAACTGCATAAGAATAAAGTCACTGAAAGAAGCTAGTTGTAAAGCCTCGCAAAAATACTTTTTGCCACAATTGAACTCACATATTTTACCTTTGAATTTACGAGTAAACGATTTGATTGTTAGCTTCAAATCATTAATTATTTTTGTTGTATTTTGGAAAAGACCGCCAGAATTTACTCTGTATTTTCATAAAGCTGTTTCCTGGCAATGCTTGTAAAATATATAGTCCCGTACAGCACGATTGTTGGACCTCACACAGAACTTTGGCGTGATCTAAACGTGATATTCGGGTGTTGATTGAATTGTTTTGGAGTATGCACGTAAAGTGCAAGAACGAATTACTTAAGCAACTTGAATTGATGCAGGTCCAATTTCGAAACATGATAGTACTTGCTAGATGAAACTGCTTTTAGTTTCTCCATTTTGTCAAAAGTTTATCCCTGGTGGTCAGTGCCTGACAATCTTCTTACTGTTTACAGTCCTTCAAAATTCGAAGGAAATTAAGACGGATTGTGGTATTAGTAATATGAAATGGTTCTAATCAAGCAGTTCGATAGTTATAATATCTCATTATGAAATATAGTTATAAAATGGGGTATAATGAAGTAGAAAATGTGGGAAGAAGCGAAGCAGTAGCTGGCCCAATCTTTGTTTTTATATAGAAAACGAAACAGGAGCAGCATCAATCTGAAACCGAAACTGTATCCGTCTTTAACTTTAGGAAACGGAAATGGAAACTTTTTCAGTTTTCACCTGGATGGTCATTTATTATTTAACAGAGCTGAACTCCTGTCAATGTGACTTGAAATGGCAAGGGACAGATGTAGTGTTTCTATAAAGTATTTTCGATCAAGAGAGAATGGCTGAATCGCCAATATACAAATCATCCTGACAGGTTCTGTTATATATGTGGTAATGTGAATCATACTGGTTGCCTTGCAAAATTAATTGATTTTGTGAAGAAGGCGTATCATGGTTACTTTGAAGTTAAGCTTGAAGACCAGGAAAAGCCATTTGGACCCCATGTTAGCTTCAAAACATGTGTTGAGAACTTGCGTGTTTGGAGAAATAAAAAGGAAAGTATCCCATTCACAGTTCCAATGGTATGGAGAGAGGGTAAACAACATGTGACCGACTGCTATTTTTGCATGACTAATCGTCAAGGAATCAACCGCAAGAACAGGCGTTTTGGAATCTGAATCTGATAACATCTGTGATAGAACAGAGGGTGAAGAATACATGCTACAAGAAATTGACCGACAAGTGCCTTTAACACAAGCAGATCTCTTTGACCTGACTCGAGACCTAAACCTCTCAAAGGAATCTGCACTGCTTCTGGGTTTTCGTCTTTGTGAGAACAATTTGCTGGCACCTGGAATAACATCCTACTGGTATCGAGAGGGTGAAAGCGAATTTAGACAGTTATGCACAACCCACAGATATTCATCATTGGTATACTGCAGCAACATTGCTTATATTATAAAATCAGTGGGGATGGAATATGTTGTTTCGGAATGGAGACTTGTCATCGATACATCCAGCAGAAGTCTCATGGCAGTTCTCTTTCATAATGGGAATAAATACTCTTTGATTGCAGTTGGTCATTCTGTGCAAAGGAAAGAAAGCCACGACAACATGGATCAGTTGTCTGCTCTAAACTACCATGACCATGGTTGGTTTATCTGTGAAGATCTTAAGGTTGTTGGATTGGTTTTAGGACTGCAGGGTGGAAACACAAAATATCCATGCTTTCTGTGTTTCTGGGACAGTCGGGCAGATGATCAACGTTATACCAAAGAAGAATGGCCGTCAAGACAAAGGTTGGAACCTGGTTCGCACATTGTTCAGCCTCACCGTCTTGTTGAAGCAAACAAAATATAATTTCCACCCTTACATATCAAACTGGGACTTAGGTAAGCTTTGAAAAGGTTAAAACTGGCATTTGTGATGGGCCACAGGATACAGAACTCACACAGGACTCAATGTCTGATGATGCGCTGAGTGCAGCTGAGATGTCTCCTTGGCCGTCACTTAAGTCATTAAGTACAGTCATGGACAAAAGTTTAAGACCAAGTTCAAAATTTCACGAAAATGACAATATCATCGCATTTAAATGGACAGTTACTTTTATTTCTCATAAAATCTTCATGAAGCACGTAAAATATGTCATAATGTGCAATTTTGCTGGCCATGATCGTTCAATTGTCAAAATAATATTTTGTATGGCCTTCCATGTTTCTGATTACAGACTATATTCACCTCACCATACTGTCTATTAAACTTTGGCAGTAGTCCTTTGAGATTTCCCTAACCCAGATTTCTTTTGTCACCCTAGTAAACTCTGGAGCACCTGACGGTTGTTTTTCCGACACTTTATTCTTCAATACCTTCCACAAATTTTCGATTGGGTTGACGTCAGGGTTATTTCCCGGCCACTCGAGCACTTTGACTTTGTTCGCAGCCAGAAACGTGTTTGCAACTTTGGAACGGTGGCATGGCGCTCCATCCTGCATGAAAATATAATAAAACTTTCACTTGCCACCAGGGGCGGGACAAGGTAAAAAAAACCATTCTCCAAATCGACGACTAACCAGATTAAAAATCACATGAACGACGAGATCGATTTCTTCCATGGTACTGGAAGAACAGCTTAAAATGAAGGCTATATGTTACCAACCAGTCAGGATAACCTAGCTAATCAGTATCCAGGCGTCACCACGTGGAGGTTGCCTTCTTGGACGCCCTGATGATCGCGTGATGCACGGCTGACTTGCTGACACTCAATTTCTTCCCAATGCTGCGTTTCGTCAACTTTTGACTGCATTGGGCTACGATTTGGGCTCTCAGAACAGCTGCCAGGGACATTTTTTGCCCCATTTTAGCTATTCTCCAAATTTTAAAAAATCGGCAAAAATCAGAACAAGGTGTTGACAGTAGATAAGATACCATTCAAAGGAACAACTAAAATTAAAACAGTTGATATGATGCAATCAGGACAACTGACTGATGCAATCTGATGCAATACCCAAATTTCGGCTATTTTCAGTGTTTGGTCTTAAACTTTTGTTCATGACTGTACAAACTTTCTTAGAAATTACCGGAGTGCAGAATACGAGAAGGAAGTAGACGAACTCCTGAAGAACGTTCAAAAATTAGGGGCTCGCATATAAGTCAAAATCGACTTTCTACGGTCCCACTTAGACTATTTCCCTCAGAACTGTGGAGACAACTGAGGAACAGGAAGAGCGTTTCCACCAGGGCATTCGTGTCACGGAAGAACGCTACCATCGCCCGTGATATGTGAACTCTCTTGTGGACTACTGATAGTGTTGGAAACGAGACGTGGTGGCTACTCAGCATAGGAGAAAGTCACTAAAAAGGCCCTTCATCCATGATTAGCTTTTATGTAATGTATAATCTTTGTTTTTTGACTTTGTTAGATAAAATGCATGCCTTTTGTAAAGCTCTAAATCCCAAATTAAAGGTAATAAATAGCACAAAAGGGCGTTAATAATATTTTTTTACAACCTCATATCTCACAAAATTGACCTGATGGGACAAAATGAGTATGGTTTTTGGATTTTGCATTGCAAACTACGCTAGAATTAGCTATCACATGCTTGACCTTTAAAACTTCGCAGGCCAGTGTATTTGGTACAGCTGTTTATTTTAAAAGATGTGGATATTTAGTAAAGGCTAGCCATTTGTAAGACCATAAAGAAAATTAGAGATACCTCTTTCTCACAAAAGTCCCACACAAAGCCTTTACTAAATGCAACATGAAACGATGCAGGGGAGTTCTCGTGAACATATAACGGGTTTTGTCTTTACCCAAATATTTGTATTTTCGTAGGAATTGTTTTCCTCCTGGCCCTTCAAGAAAGGAAATGTTGGTTAGTATCATTTAATCTTTTTGTCTTACAGGGCGACCTTGACCAAAAAGGGTGTTTGCTGTACAAAGTTAAGAGAGGATGGGAACACTGCGTAAGTAAATTTCACAAGATTGCAAGTTTGATGTAATATGATTGAATATGTTATGGTTTCATTTATGAATTTTTCTTTGTATTCACGAGTACCAAATAATATGTAAGGCAGGAATAACCAGGGGGTTGTTATAAGAAACGGAATGGATAGAAAAATAATGATCAAAGCAGGGTACGAACTTGTGAATGTACTAAGTGTAAAAAATGTGCAGTAATTAAATTTCACGGCAATCGACACATATATCATCATTAAGATATCCAGCTGGCTTTTACCTACCTACCAGGTCAAGGGTGCACGAGGTAAAGGAAGATTTTTATGTTCTTTCTTTCCGATTTTTCTCGATTTTCAAGAAAATGAATATTTTTTAAACAGAATGAAAAATGAAAAAACCCACAGAATTGTGGAAGTGTTAAGATTAATTTTTTGCATTAATCTGCTTTTGACCCCTTCGTCTCTAGTTGCCCTGTCTTGGTGTCTGTTTGATTAAAAAATATATTGAACTGTGCTGAAGCCTGATATTTGTAAAGTTTATCCACACTATCAAAGAACCAGACATCTGTGTCCACTGCATCATCTGACTGATTCAATCAAGAGCAATCGTTTGTATTTTACCATTCTCACTTTCAACATGCATCATTTGTTCCTTTGATTTGGCAGAGGTAGGATTTTTTAAATCCACCTACCATTATTTGCTGGTATATCATTATTTACTTCACACGGATTCCCATTGTCATAAGGTTATCTGGTTTCATGAATACCTAGTCGTAAACATATGGAAGCGGGTGAAATCCATATATTTCAATAAATTACCCCAAGACACTGCAACAGTTTCTGTAGATTACCCACCCAAATAACTGATACCTCTTGGGGTATGAAATATCACTTTTGAAAGCCCCTTAATGAAATCTCTCCTTTCACCATTCCGTTGATCCACTTGTTTCGGGATTACAGGTTTTTTGTCACCACGAGTGTTTGGGTTCTGTTGCAGCCAGTTGGCGTGTAATTCTTAGCCCACTAATTCAACTTCATAAAACTTGCATTGGCTTGGCTTTATGTAGGTAAAGTATCTCTAATTTCTACGGCTATCGATTTTCGACTCGAACCGTGTATAGCTCCAGCCTCAAAATTATCTGTAACGCACGAAATGTATGAAATTAGCATCAAAATAATCTTTGTTCCTCCAATGAAGATGAATTTATCTATCATTTTTCATAAGAACCCGTGGCTAGCTTTGTGACCTTTTTAAAGATTGAGCAGTCACCAACTTACGCTGAATTTGAATACATTAGATTACTTTTTGTCAGATACCAACAATGTTTTGTGATGGAATGGAAATGACTCTTGTTATCTGTTGTATTTTTTCTCTGTACTTAACGTAGTTATTCCGCTCTTTGTGGCAGCCTGATTAGTAACGCAAAGTTTTAGGGAGAGTGCCAACCTCCAGTCTGCTAGGACTAGCAACTATTTTCCGAGCCTCAGTTGGTGTGTTTTGAGCTTTGGTATTTATTTGCGAATTTGTAACGCAAAGTTTAGTTTTTTTGATTGCTTTTTGCATCATTTTGGATATTCGTTATTCCCCACACGTTTACTTAAATTGATGACAATTAGAACACAGAAAAGAAGCAAACTTTGTTAACATAAATTGATGACAAAACGTTAACGTGTTATGTATTTGCTTTTTTTCTGAGTGAATGTTCTGTAATTTGAAGTAGTGATTAACCAATCTTAACAAACACCACTCTGCAATTTGCAGTCTTAAAAAATTTGACCAGGCCGCGCTGCAACATGTCACAGGATCGCAGTACCACGACAACAGTAGAAATTTTACTTCCTCTCTTCACACCAACTGTTTCTAAATAAGTGAAACCCGCACTTGTCCAAAATCTTTACCCTGTCTAAGTCTTAGCTCACTCTATATAAACGTTTCAAAAACGTTTGCAAGAAAGACATGTACAACCTATTATTTTNCCCACAGAATTGTGGAAGTGTTAAGATTAATTTTTTGCATTAATCTGCTTTTGACCCCTTCGTCTCTAGTTGCCCTGTCTTGGTGTCTGTTTGATTAAAAAATATATTGAACTGTGCTGAAGCCTGATATTTGTAAAGTTTATCCACACTATCAAAGAACCAGACATCTGTGTCCACTGCATCATCTGACTGATTCAATCAAGAGCAATCGTTTGTATTTTACCATTCTCACTTTCAACATGCATCATTTGTTCCTTTGATTTGGCAGAGGTAGGATTTTTTAAATCCACCTACCATTATTTGCTGGTATATCATTATTTACTTCACACGGATTCCCATTGTCATAAGGTTATCTGGTTTCATGAATACCTAGTCGTAAACATATGGAAGCGGGTGAAATCCATATATTTCAATAAATTACCCCAAGACACTGCAACAGTTTCTGTAGATTACCCACCCAAATAACTGATACCTCTTGGGGTATGAAATATCACTTTTGAAAGCCCCTTAATGAAATCTCTCCTTTCACCATTCCGTTGATCCATTTGTTTGGGGATTACAGGTTTTTTGTCACCACGAGTGTTTGGGTTCTGTTGCAGCCAGTCGGCGTGTAATTCTTAGCCCACTAATTCAACTTCATAAAACTTGCATTGGCTTGGCTTTATGTAGGTAAAGTATCTCTAATTTCTACGGCTATCGATTTTCGACTCGAACCGTGTATAGCTCCAGCCTCAAAATTATCTGTAACGCACGAAATGTATGAAATTAGCATCAAAATAATCTTTGTTCCTCCAATGAAGATGAATTTATCTATCATTTTTCATAAGAACCCGTGGCTAGCTTTGTGACCTTTTTAAAGATTGAGCAGTCACCAACTTACGCTGAATTTGAATACATTAGATTACTTTTTGTCAGATACCAACAATGTTTTGTGATGGAATGGAAATGACTCTTGTTATCTGTTGTATTTTTTCTCTGTACTTAACGTAGTTATTCCGCTCTTTGTGGCAGCCTGATTAGTAACGCAAAGTTTTAGGGAGAGTGCCAACCTCCAGTCTGCTAGGACTAGCAACTATTTTCCGAGCCTCAGTTGGTGTGTTTTGAGCTTTGGTATTTATTTGCGAATTTGTAACGCAAAGTTTAGTTTTTTTGATTGCTTTTTGCATCATTTTGGATATTCGTTATTCCCCACACGTTTACTTAAATTGATGACAATTAGAACACAGAAAAGAAGCAAACTTTGTTAACATAAATTGATGACAAAACGTTAACGTGTTATGTATTTGCTTTTTTTCTGAGTGAATGTTCTGTAATTTGAAGTAGTGATTAACCAATCTTAACAAACGCCACTCTGCAATTTGCAGTCTTAAAAAATTTGACCAGGCCGCGCTGCAACATGTCACAGGATCGCAGTACCACGACAACAGTAGAAATTTTACTTCCTCTCTTCACACCAACTGTTTCTAAATAAGTGAAACCCGCACTTGTCCAAAATCTTTACCCTGTCTAAGTCTTAGCTCACTCTATATAAACGTTTCAAAAACGTTTGCAAGAAAGACATGTACAACCTATTATTTTTTGCGTTTTTAGGGAAAACTAACTTTCAGAGGGCGCAGCGGCAATTTTCAATTTAATACATTTTTTGCAAGAAATACATGTATAAGCCTATTATTTTGTGCGTTTTTAGGGAAAACTAACTTTCAGAGGGCGCAGCGGCAATTTTCAATTTAATACATTTTTTGCAAGAAATACATGTATAAGCCTATTATTTTGTGCGTTTTTAGGGAAAACTAACTTTCAGAGGGCGCAGCGGCAATTTTCAATTTAATACATTTTTTGCAAGAAATACATGTATAAGCCTATTATTTTGTGCGTTTTTAGGGAAAACTAACTTTCAGAGGGCGCAGCGGCAATTTTCAATTTAATACATTTTTTGCAAGAAATACATGTATAAGCCTATTATTTTGTGCGTTTTTAGGGAAAACTAACTTTCAGAGGGCGCAGCGGCAATTTTCAATTTAATACATTTTTTGCAAGAAATACATGTATAGCCTATTATTTTGTCCGTTTTTAGGGAAAACTAACTTTCAGATGGCGCAGCGGCAATTTTCAATTTAATACATTTTTTGCAAGAAAGACATGTATAGCCTATTATTTTGTGTGTTTTTAGGGAAAACAAACTTTCAGAGGGCGCAGCGGCAATTTTCAATTTAATACATTTTTTGCAAGAAAGACATGTATAGCCTATTATTTTGTGTGTTTTTAGGGAAAACTAACTTTCAGAGGGCGCAGCGGCAATTGTCAATTTAACACCTTTTTGTGATTTCTTTTTCTTTTTGTTTTAGACTACATATTGCAAGTATGAGGGGCAGCTTAGATTGTTTGCGGACGATGTTAAAAGCGGAAAGGCCAGACTTGACTGTCACTGACTTCAATGGTATGTTCAGTGTCAAAATTCAATTGAAATGTTTGTTTGAGTTTTACTTACAATGTGACGTAAACTAACATAAAAGTGTAAATCATAATTATTTTTCAATGGATCAGTAACAAAAACGAATTTTACTTAAATGTTTTTCTTTTGCCTACTTTTTTCATTGTTTCTTTTTGCCTTTGAACTATGCCATGTAGTTAAGGACGAAAATAAGCAGGGACTTTACGGGGAAGTTTGAAGACTTATTTTCTCCTACATGTCTTTTCATTTTTAAAAAATTTTTCAAAATATGCTTTGTAATGTGGCTCATTAGGCCAAAGGTTTGACGTATCTCACACCTTGTTACCGCATTTTTCTTAGATGTAATAGATATTGATCCACATGAATTTTTTATATTAAAATTTTTGAATGCTCCATATTTTCTAAATGACCAATATTAACGTGGATCAATTATTCTTTAGTTGCTCGCGAATTTTTAAGTATTAGGTTTTGTTGTGTTCTAAATGATATATTTTCTTTTAATTCAAGATTTTTGACTGACAAAATAAATGGTTTTGCTATTCATCCAAAGACCCACCTTATCCTGCATTTTTGATAACTCAGAATAAATATATTTGACTCCCAAATTAACTGCAGCTCACCAAATCACTTAAGATCAATGCAACAATCAGAAGACGACCTCCAAACTGCCCGAGGCATAGGAGTATCCTCTAATAATTAGACTGGCTCTATTTTAGATTTTTTTAAAAGTTCACATTGCTGAAAGATCGATTCATTGTTGTTGTAAGTAGTGTCATGTGAAAACGTTTATTCCTCTTTTTTTGGACAGGTAGGACAGCCCTTCATTTGGCAGCCAGAGGTGGACATTTAAATTGCATGGAGAGATTGCTTGAATGTGGTGTTCCCGTCGATTTTCAAGATTCCTCATCAATGACATCATTACATTATGCAGGTATTTTTTACAAGCATTAAGAGCAGAGCAAGGCTTGATGTACTACCGGGAAACACCAGTATAAGTTCAATAAATAAATCCACCACTTTCGATAGAAGTAGCGTTATATTAGTAAAAATATTCTTGGAAAGTAGAACAGGGATTGTTTTTATGTGTTGGGCTCGCATGCTATCATTCTAACTGTCATGGCTACTCTTACTCAATAGTACTTTATCAAATATTGCCCCATAAGGTTACTAGGAAAACAACAGAGACGCAACAGAAAATTTCGTGATTTCTTCCGTCTCCATCAGTTGTAAAAGCTGTAGTAATTTACCTGCCTCCACACGCTTCCAACTTTAACTCCAAAACACTTTATCCAATGAGATAGTTACTTTTTGGTATTGTACAATCACAATTGTACTGATTTCGTAACATTTAGGTACGTATGTCTGCTTGGGTATCTTACGTTCATAACGAAACAGTAAAGCCATTTCGATATACTGAATTTACTGGGTGACGTAACAGCATGTTAATTTGCCCTGTGAACAATTTTGCTCTATTTTCAATATGTTCCATTTTTAGGGCTTTTCATTTTACTTTTTACTTCATTTTCCATTCTTTGCGTATCTTTTTTGGCTTTTAAAATATTTAATGCAAAAAAAAGTTAAGGCAAACAGTATTGCAACGCGGTATCTCTAATAATGGCGTGTTGCAATGTCAGATTCCTCAGACCCAATATATGTTGAGTCAGTTGTACGAAAAATATTGTACGAAAGTCTGCAAAGCCCAGCCGCAGGTCGCACGTTGCCTTTCCTAGATACAGCTGATTATTGATGTGGTGCACGCTTTGAAATTAACATGGCGACATTTGACCTGATCTGTAGACTTTTCCGTTGTACTTTGTATTCAGTGTCAGGGAAAGTAAATCTAGAACAGTACATACTATAATAATCTTTGGGTTAACAGGTTTTTCCTTGTCTCAAGGAATACCGTAAAGGCCGCAAGATTTTTTAAACCCTAACTTTTGCCATCATCTCGAGCATTGTTTCAAATAAAGGGAAAACGACTCATTGATTCAGACTTTTCCTGACCCATCGACTTCTTTTGAGTTGGTTAAAAAGAGTCGACTTCGAAAAATGTGTTTTCTACTGTAATAGTTTACGATTCACCAGAATTGGTAGTTATAGTGTCAAATTGCTAAATGACCCCTGATATTAGGTGTTTTCGATGAGAAAATATGCTCTGTGAGTGCAGTGATAGCAGTTGTGTAGCAGTATACGGCTTATCCGAATGATAAATTCGCAGAAAATAAAGTATAAGTAATCTTGGACAGACAAAAATTGTGTATCTTTAAAACGGGATTCGCTATCATTCAAGCAATTACTTTAATATGCTGTCATTCCTTTTTTATCCGATTTTTTCTTTTCTTTTTTTTACAGTAAGCAGTGGACACAAAGGATGTGTCGATCTTCTTTTAAAGTACAACGTACCAGTAAACTTAACGGACAAGGTACGCGAATATTCCTAATTCGATTAAATAGAAGGATAGATTACTTTATGGTTTTAGTGTGTTTGAAGCCTATTTTTTCAAAAATAACGTGAAGACGTAATTTGTATTTGTACGTTAAGCACATTTTAACGAGACCCATCCAGGTTTTCAGATGGAAAGTTAAACTCAATTAAAGTATATATATGCGCGCTTTAACACTTTAATAATGGCTTTCTATGCGCCCTATCTGTTTCTTTATTTTTATGGGATGTATATGTGTGTGTTTGTGTATGTGTTTTTTTGTGTAGTAAGTGTGCAGTAAGCGCAAAGGCAATGTTATTTCCTTCGACGTCGACAGGTGTAATAGATCCAATTAATTTTGTCCTTTTAATGGTATGAGCTTTTAAGGATTTGTTCGTTCTTATTTCTACTAACATAACTTCGCATCATCACAGTCTGCTTGTACACCGATCAAGATTTCATTGGCAATTTTTACTAAGCCCAGTCTCGGAACACATTTTTACACGGCGCCTCAAACAGTGACTGCAGGGACATAGAATATTTTTTACTCAGCCCAGTCTTACAACACATATTTACACGGCGCCTCATTAAACAGTGACCACAGGGACATAAAATAATTTTTACTCCGACCACATTTATTTACATTGACCCAATAAATACTCAAATACAGTTGCACTTACCACATCTTTACCAACGACCTTACACTGACCACTAGTACCAACGGCTTTTTACATAAATTAGTTTTAATTGGCTATAGGCAGGTTGATTACGACTACACCAACCGCTATTACACCAGTCCATGTAACAGAAACCTCCTGTACTGATATCGGATACTGTTGGCTACGGGTATATCAACTATGTTTTCCCTGCCTGGAGATACACAGGAATGTTCATAAACCAACTATTATTTGATCGACCTGTAGTACGATACCTAAGTAATACGCTGATTATTCGTAGATGTAAGGGTTTTCTCGTTAGGTATCTTTCAGACTAATCACTTTGGTAAGGTTACTTCATTAATTTTACAGGAAGGACGATCAGCGCTATTTTTGGCAGTTCAAGCAGGCCATAGCGAGATTGTCGATTTGCTGTTGGAGAACGATTCAAATGTCAATATTCAGGATAATTTCGGAAAGTACGTATATGTTTTAGAAAAATAGGTTACTGGTTTCAGTTGTAGCCACATTAAAGACTAAGGTTTTCTACCACTGTTATTAAGAAAACCTAAAACATTTCTCATGAAACCCTGCTAATTATGGGCATTCATGTAGTAATGTGCAACTTCATGCCTATACACCATTTAATACGAGGTTGTTTTGAACAACTCAGGGACCCCCAAGGTATTTGATGCTGATTTGGGTTTTGTTGAAAAGGGGGGGTATTAGGCATTCTTTTAATGTTGTAGCACAGGCTTGTAATAAAAAATAATGTACTGTGAGGTATGAGTACTGTTTGAAAGAACATGCAAGGTTTTGAGATGCAAAATCTCTTTTACTTTAATCATTGGTTTTACATTTTTTGTATACACTTTGCAAAATACACTGCATCCATTATAAATCACAAGATAACTTTTCCATCACAAGATAGCTTTTGATACTGCCACAGAAAGTAAAGGTTAGTTTGCTTAGTATATTGCCTTGTAATATGTCGTTATTTACCTTATTACTGAATCTAAAGTAAGATTAAATACTTGGCATTTAAAAGCAATCTCATCGGTGGCTATCTTGTTATCGCCAGGTTTAGTGAGGAAGTGTCGCTTACATTTTCATTTTGCAGGAAATTCAATAGTGATGCTCACTGTAGTCGCTACATAAATTCTCTTGACTAATTTGCGGACATTTATTGTGGAGCTCCTTGAGCTCTACAAGGAGACTGAGAAGATTGGAGACAACATATTTATTGTTGTCTTTCTTGGTTGAATATGAATAATCAGATTCCTTTGATCAAAGGCCACAGGAACTTGGGCCGGACTACTGACATTAAAATACAAACTAAAGAACCAAAATAATGGATTGCACCACTAAGAGATACGTTGTGGTTTTGATGCAAGGTTAAGCGTGATTTGCTCCTGAAGTGCAGCTTTTATGCCCGGAAGAAAAGCGGCAAAGGGCAAATACTCTTAACGGTTTGCCCATCTGAGCCCTGACAAATTTTCACGGAAGACTTGATGTTACTTTGCAATACAATATCTTTCATCGCTGAGGACTGAAAGAGAAAATGCTGTGCACCGTCTAAAAGATACCAAGAAACTTTTCTGGACGACTCTGCTGGAAAAGCCTGCAAAAATTGAAGAAATGACAAGAAGAAGGAAAATAAATGCTCAGAGGATTGACTGCTTTGATATTCATTTGACCTCCTTTGTATTTCTGAGACATTTTGCTGCATTGTCATACCCCTGACCACGATAATTATAAATAGTGACACAAACAAGGTATTCTTCACATGTTAGTGCAAGAATCTAAAAAAGGCTTTGGTAAAACTATATATTAGGTTCATGAATCTTGGTATGTTGTACCGGTTATGGGTGTCGTTGCCGCAAATTACCAGAAAGATAATTGATGTGTAAAGTATGAAGAGAAATGGATCAAGAATAGAACATTCAGGAACTACATTGTTAATTGAATACTCAGAAGATTTTTGCAGAGGTTAAGCATTTGTAAGAGAGAAAATCTCCTGATTAAACTAAGGGAGGACTGGGTTTTGGTTGAAATCAAAGTTAAAACGGTGAAGAGAGTTAATTGATGTGTAGGATATCAAAGTGTGAATAAACCACGTTGCTTGTTTTAACGTTCCTTTGTGTAATTCTTTTCTTTTTTCTTCTAAGTATTTGCTTTTTTTACTTTACAGATCGGTACACATTGTTATTCGTGTTTCCATTGGAGTACTTGACTCACTAAAAATACATGCAAATTTTAAAGCTGGGCTTATTTTAGTTACTGTTTCACACACAAATATCCAGCCCACTTTGTACATAACTAACTATTACAAAAGCAAAATAGACATACAGTCAAACTGTTGCTAGCGGCCACCTGTGATCAGCGGTCATCGGCCGTATATGGCTTGCCCATATCCCTCCAACGGATTTTTAAATATATAGTTCCTAGGTTAAGCAGCCACCTCTGAATTACGCCTAGCGGTCAGGGTCTTTTAATTCTTAGCCAGCATTTTATGCTGTGTTTAACACACAACACACACAATCATAGTTGAAAATTTATCGATAAAGGAAATTTCCATTGGTCCCAGAACTGATTCTTGTTGCCTTGTTAACACAACTCTTAAACCGCTATATATTGATGTGAATCCAGAACAGTAAATTGTCACCTTTACATTTAATCCGTGCAGTGGATCAATAATCTCCTAATGCTCGTTAGCGCAAATTCTGTCTGAGTCCTGTAAACCGATAAAGTGTCGGTGCGTTCTTTAGATATAGTCCTTTCTGAATGCTAGGTTCAGGACTTGGATAAACCCATTATTTTACCATAAAGATGTTAGTGTGTAGTGACGCAGTAAGTGTCCATCTAGGCCGAAAACTGAAAAATGTATTGCTAGGGTATTGAGAAAAGGTACTCCAATGTTTGGTGGCGAAAGTTATCGCAGGGTGTACGAACTTTGACTCTATTTGAGTGATGACGTAATTCTATGATTTTATCGCGTATTTTATTCGTCTATTTGGTAAATATTAGGTAACTACTGTGCCCTCAAAAAGCGATTTAATTCATTTCAAATCCTACCACAGACCAGCATAGAATATCATCTAAATGGAAATATCTTTCATGGGAGGATTTTTTTTTACAAGGGCTTTACAAAATCTACATTCCTAAGGGAGGGCAAAATGTGTACCTGGGGTCGAAACAAAGAATAACTTTAGCACTTGGTGCATCCATAACTGGGGAGAAATTGAAACCAGCGATCATAGGTAAGGCGCAGATGGCACGTTGCTTGCGAGTAGTTTCAGTGGCTTCCCATCATTGGGTTACGCTGCCAATTCCAAAGCATGGATGCTAACATCCTTGATGTAGGATTGGCTTAAGTCACTGAACAGAAGATAAGCGCAAGAAAGCGGAAAATTCTTCTTCTGTAAGGTCATGCACCAGTACACCTACAGACGGAATTGAAGAGCAATAAACTTAAATTCTTACCAGGGCAATAGAACGACACTGCTACACCCTGTGGTCACAGAAATCATCCAGACGATAAAATTGAAATATCGGAGGTGGGAATTGCAGCACGTTACGCTGCAAATTGAGAAGTGTACTATGAAGACTGTTCTGCAGATATTGGGGAACATTGCAGTACTAGACTCCATTTTCTGGTTCTCGAATTCATAGCCAGAAGTGCCTTTGGACACAATAGTGTGCGTATTCAATGCCGAAATGCTCTTACAACAGAACGTGACACCCTTGATCATTGGTTTAGGTGATAGCGATAATGATGATGCTGAGGTTAATTATCCACTAGCCATGCAAAACATGGCTAAGGAACGCTTTGACTTTAATGTAAGAGACTCATTAAAGATTGGCGAGGACTATGTTACTTGTGAAAACAGGATAAAGAACAAGATGAACTAGGAACGCAATACCCACGACATCATTAAGTATAAAGGAGAGAATTTTTGTGATGCCACCAATGAAGACAGTTTACTTTCACCACCAGATAAAATGTCATCTTATGAGGTTAGTGAATATTTGGACAAAGTGGGGCAATATGGTCTGCAAAAAGGACGTAATGAAATGCTGGATAATGTAATGGCAACAAATGGGGTGTATACGAAAAGCCATATTTAGGATTATAGTCACAAAACAAAGAGTAGGGAGTTTTTGAAGGCAATAAGTTTTTCTGGTGTATTAATTTTGTAAACATGTATACAAATGTACATTTGTCATGTTAATGGACATGTAATAAAAGTATATTTATTGTATATTGTATACATCTTGATTATGGATATTATAGATCACACATGAGTACTGTGTTCGGTTATTACGATTACGCCCACACTGAACAATCTATATCTTCTCCGTTAAACAGCCATCTGCCTTGAGCAGCCACTGTGATCTCTTCCTTCGACTGGGTTTGACTTTATCCTTAAAAACAGTTAAAGTTGTTGACATTATTTGTGTTTGTGCACTTCCTGATAAGTTTATCTTAAAATATCCGTAAAAACGTGGTAAGTATAATGTAGTCCTACCAAGCCTTAGTGTGGGCTCAAATAAAAGGTTTTGAGGGTAAAAAGGTGGCAAGCTGGAAAAGTATTACTTCCCATTGACAAAAGCTAGATATTATATGTCTGATATTTGTGTGTCATAACATTGGTTGAGATTCAGTCTATCTACACAGTTTAGTAAACATTGTTTTTTTGTGCCAACCTTCTATATTGGTGAAGTACGCATTTCTGGTTATTCTTATTTTTATCGCAGAACCGCACTGATGTATGCGTGCGAATACAACCAGCCTGATTTGGCCCGGACATTGATTTCTAAAAATGCACAGGTTAATATAAGTGACTTTAGTGGAAAATCGGGTATGTGTAGATTAATGAATCTTAGTCATTTATCTGACTGACATTCGATGTGTTTGAAATTTTTGTTGTTGTAGCAGGCATTTGAAAACATGAACCTACTATTATAAATTTTATGTTGTTACTATGCATGTTATAGCAGGTTAGTATCTGTGACAATACGTTCGGTTTTAATGATATCTGATAGTTTTTAAGAACTGGTACAGTATTTGGTTAGATAACTTTTTTAAATGGATTGTATGGGGTTGGTTTTAAGCAAGTTTGTTTCATTCTTTCATAATGGATTGTAGCATGTGTTGATTTTTCTTGCGCATTTCATCTTAATTTTTCCATGTGTAAACATATGTAAAAATATAATCTCCGTTTTTTGCAGTTTCGGTAGATTTGCTTGTTGTATTGATTTCTTACATTTGTTGGGGTATTTTGGTGCTTTTTTGTTGTTGTGATGTTTAACAACTTTGGGTTTCCAGCAATTTGGTCAATTTTAGAATTTATTTGGTAATAATTTCAAATGTTTGTTGATTTTTAATTTCTTCTGTGGTCGTCATAAGTATTGTTTTTTTAATGATTATATATTAATTTCAGTTTTAATTAGTGAAGATTAGTATTTGAACAATTTTTGTTTTGAATGACTATTATTTTTATGTTGATGATGATGACGATGATGATGATAATGATGATGATGATGATGATGGTGGTGATGATGATGATGATGATTGATTGATTGATTGATTGATTTTGTATTGGACAGCGGCTACATATGCATTAGAGAAACAACATAAAGATATCATTGATATGATCCAAAATGCACTTCACAAGGGTTCACGTAAAAATATCGAAGGTAAGATGGCGTGTGTTTATTGTATTTTGAAGATTTTATTTTCAAGTGCCTTTTTAATCGTAAAGTCTATTAACTGAAGGACTGGTTTCCCTCATCGGAATAGAGTGAACATATCACAGGTGAATGTAGATATAGGATTCTTCAAAATTTTCATCTTCGTACTGTTGTAAATGCAACGAAGTAATAGTTCCAGCTAGATTAATTAATTATTTGTTTGTTTAATTAACGTTTACTTCCTTTTATCATGAAAGCAGGAAGCGGAACCAAAAGTAGCAGAACTAAAGGTGTTCTTATGTTCCCTGAGAATTACAAGGTTGAGTCAAATTCGTAATGATTAAATGAGGTACACCTTATGTCAAAAGGCGCGGGGCAAAGTTAAGAGAGACGAGGCTCACATGGCACCAGCTTATGACCAAGAGGGAAATGGACTACATCGCAAGAATGCTAAGGATGTAAATACTAGGGAGAAGGAAAAGAGACAGACTCAAAAGGAGATTCTTGAAGGCAGTACAGAAGGATACGAAAATACCTGGGTTGCGATGTGAAGTTTGTATAGACTGAGCGAAGTGGAGAGAAGTGATCGTCCGGGTCGACCTCAGAAAGACGGAGCCAAAAGCCATAGAAGAGCCTTCGGTTCCCGAGGTTCGTCTCAGAACATACAAATTAAAGTCGCCACAAACGTACCTTTTAATTGATAGAGATGCATGTACTTCTTTGTGATGCCAAGACCATTTCCATGGTGATATTCAATCTGGTTACATGGTGATGTAAAACACATCCTTTTTTAAAGGCGCCTGGCCCATTTAGTGGCCTGAAGAATACACAGAAATTGAAATACTAGTGGGCCCTGTGTTGAAATGTTTTTCAGTTTTGCTGTAGAAATGCAAGATATTTATTTCTTTAGAATTATCTTTAGAATTAAAGGTTATTCCAAAAGCAACGGAAGAAATAATCTTTGGCGTAAGGTATATTCCTAATGATTGTCACAAAGTTGAAATATATTTTAAAGCGCCTTTTAATTACATTTTTGGTCTTTGTTTATGATGTATGGACTACAAAGTGGTTGGCTTGTTGTTATTGAAAATTTTGTTTCTGCGGCAAGTTGGATTCTTGACGAAATCATGCATCTGCCTTTGTCATTGCTCTGGGATTTCTCTTTTTTTGTTGTTTCGTCTCTTCGCGTTTCCGCCATTTTGTCACTTGGAATGTCAACAACAAAAGTGTTATTGACATAGAGAAGTACCCTGAGTACCCTTGGTTAATGTCAGGAAATACAGAATTATAAGCAGCCGGTTTAAAGAAGGAACCGACACAAAACGAAAAGGGATCGATCATAAATCCAGAGTATTTTTTAAATCTGCAGAAACAGTTTACAAATAGATACGAAACGAAGGAAGTAACAGTTTATATAATTTTTAAAGTTTTTTTCCATATAAAAAGCGATTATTTGTTATTGAAGAAGGTATGTGCTCTTCACACATTTTTGTTTGAGTAACCACATTTGTTATCATCCCTAAATGCTGTTTAGGCCGCGGTTTCTGAATATCTTCAGTGGGCACAAGTTTTCAAGTAGGGAGAAGCATCACATTCTGTTATTTCCTGATGGTATTACTACAAAATCTGAACCCTTTTATGTCAAAGTACCCAGACCCAGAAATAGCTTCCATTGCTTAGAACTAAGAACACCAGACTTTACACTCTATTCTAAAATGGTGACACGCATCCGGTTTAAATTCTTTACGCGCCTGATACTTGAAGCTCGCAATTATTCAAATTTGTTATCTCTGTTATAGATCTCAACAGAAACAATGTAGAGTATAGTAACAACGTAAGTACTTTTCTTTGTATATGCTAACCAGCGTTGAAGACATTACGTTATTTGATAACAAATTTTTGCAGAATTTTTTGAAATCTCTATTACAGTCCTCTAAAATACATAGAACTCGCGCGCGCTCGAAGTCACGTGATCAAAATATTGTACAATAAGATGCGGGAGAGACCCTCACTGAGAGTTCCTTATAAATTTTGTGTCGTACCCGTGAATCATAATAGAAGTAAAACGCAAGAGAAAAAGCTATGAGTACATGAAATAATAGTTCAGCAAAACAGCAAACATTTTCATGAATGTAAACTGTGGAAACTGGAAGAGAACAATAAACAGGCGTTGTGGTTGCTGACCAATATTTCATTTACAACGAGTATCAAATCTGGAAATTTCCATTTTCATATAGCCCGATGCCCGCTGAGTTTTTTTTCTGAGAGGGCGAGCAGGACCATTAATAAATCCAAGGACTCTGACATAACTCCGGACATATTTCTCAGAGTACTTAAGACATGAGTTGAAAACATTTCCCAGAATAAAGAAGACATAATTTCGGAAACAACTTCCAAAACATTGACCCGCTACCAATATTTTCACAATAATAAAAGGGTTGTATGTTTTTAATGAAAATAACGTACTAGATAAAACAATGTTGATTTATTTTGTAACGTTTATTGACTGATCTACACTTGAAATATTCTCCAAATATTTGTGATGTTTAAGAAAACGAAGTTTTCAAATACTGTGGATACCTTACATCATGCTGTATCTGTGCGTACGATAAAGGGGAATAACTAGATTAAAACATTCATTAATCTACTGATAATACTGATAATACTGATGATAATAATACTGATTATACTGATAATAGTGATAATAGTGATAATACTGATAGTACTGATAGTACTGATAATACTGATGATAATAATACTGATGATTCTGATAATACTGATGATAATGATAATACTGATGATAATGATAATACTGATGATTCTGATAATACTGATTATAATAATACTGGTTATACTGATAATAGTGATAATAGTGATAATACTGATAGTACTGATAGTACTGATAATAATGATAATAGTGATAATACTGATAATAGTAATAATACTGATAAAACTGATAACACTGATAATACCGATAAAACTGATGAAACTGATAATACTGATGATTCTGATAATACTGATAATACTGATAATGATATAGAGCAAAATTTACAATTGAACAACAAAATGGTTTAGTTGTGGAGTGAGGAAAAAGAGATTTACAATTTTGTAATCCGTGTCTTCAAGCAATATTTACTCTATGATATACAGCTAAAATTACCCCGTGTATTAGCGCCCCCGTTTTCCCGTTTCCCTTTTGTTAAGCACAATTTGACAACGGACACTAGTATAAACATGTTTTAGGCCTAAAAATACCCGAATGTGTCTGCACCTGTATGTTCATAGTATGTATTTACACGTACTTATATTTTTTCTGATAAGTTTGTATCAAATATATCTTTAAAGAAACTGTAACATGGCTGTTTGGGCAGTCAATTGTGCTACAAGTAATTCATTTAAAATTGGAGGTAACCAAAAGTTAAATCATATATTGTTGAAGTTGTTTTAATTTCCCTCTCATTTGCCGATGACTTGTATAGGATTTGAGCTGACCACTCTAGCTTTTATTAATTTTAATAGTTAGAATTTGATAGCGATACCATTTTGTAAGTTAACCTTTTTTTTACAGGGAGCCTATTTCATCACAGGAAAGAAGGAGGAGAGGGTACTGGAAGATACTGAAATGAGGATGTTGAGAAAAATCAAAGGTGTGACACTGAGGGACAGAGAAAGAAGTACTGACATCAGTAGAGAACTAGGAATGAGTGACATCAATGAGAAGGTCAAGGAGAAAAGAATGAGATGCTACGGACATGTGAGGAGGAGGGAAGAAGGGCACCCAGTAAAAGTGGCTCTGAAAAGTATAGTACCAGGAAGAAGGCCGAGAGGAAGACGAAAGAAGCGATGCTGAGATAATGTTAAAGAGGATATGAGGTACTTAGGCGTTCATCAGGAAGAGGCCCTGGAAAGAGAAGCGTAGAGGCGGAAGACTCGGGCGGCTGACCCTGCAATGCGGACCAGCAGCCATAAAGTAGTAGAAGAAGAAGGGATCCTATTTCATGTACCATAATCACAGTGAACTTTGACTTTGCTGATCAGTCTGTATTTTTNCTAGGAATGAGTGACATCAATGAGAAGGTCAAGGAGAAAAGAATGAGATGCTACGGACATGTGAGGAGGAGGGAAGAAGGACACCCAGTAAAAGTGGCTTTGGAAAGTATAGTACCAGGAAGAAGGCCGAGAGGAAGACGAAAGAAGCGATGCTGAGATAATGTTAAAGAGGATATGAGGTACTTAGGCGTTCATCAGGAAGAGGCCCTGGAAAGAGAAGCGTAGAGGCGGAAGACTCGGGCAGCTGACCCTGCAATGCGGACCAGCAGCCATAAAGTAGTAGAAGAAGAAGGGATCCTATTTCATGTACCATAATCACAGTGAACTTTGACTTTGCTGATCAGTCTGTATTTTTAACTGTGATCTGTTGGTTTTGACCTATCGATATCCATGTTTTTATTCTCTTGAAAAATAGTTGGTATTAAGATGCAGAAAAGTCCGTTATATTTCAACTTACACATTAACTTCAATTGATTGAAGTGTAAAGTTAGCTTTATTCTTGTTTTCTACGATGTCACCATACTGAAAATGAGGTTTGGACTTGTGGTTGAAAGCAATGATATCCAGAAGGAAATTTGGAGAGTATGGGTAGCGAAAAGCAAAGGCTACACTGGGTTGAGAATGTCAAGAAAATGGAAGGGCATACAGGAAAATACAAAGAAAGGTTTATGTGGTGTAGTCTACGATGTATCAAGTTTTATCACCCCCCCATCCCCCCATCCCCCTAATTCTGTTTCGGAGATAAGACAAAGCTCACTTGATCTGGATTTTACTTATGACATCGAGGCTTGTGTTGATTAATTGTTGGATCAAGTTGTCACTTAAGAAAACATCCTTTGAGATAAATTTGTAGTTTCTAGGTTTTGAACAGACTCTTTCATGATTTGTGATGCATCATACAAATCGTCTAATGTAGTGTGGTGGTATTCTTGGGGGTTTTGTTTTGCTAGAAAACTTTTGATTTAAGTTTTTACTGTTTATTTTCAGGCCAGACATGTAGAAGACAATATTCACATCCAATCATCATCAAAGGAAGAAACGGTTTGTTTTCATTTTTACGTAATTTTTTCCCTTTTTTCAAAGAACCTCATCCTTGATCAAGGAATGACAATGCATTCTGACATTTCTTGACCTGGCAATGGTCAGAGTAACAGCTGGTGATTAAAACATGCAAACCAACAATCTAGATTGACCTACCTATTATATCTAGGATGAAGATGTAAGCAGCGAATATTTAATGACTATAGGAAGAGTATCATTTATGGGCAAAATGATATGGAAGAAACTTATTTCAGTGCAGTGTTCCATTTTAGCATTTAATTTTACATGTTGCTTCACTGAAAGGTATGTCGTTACGTTAAACAAAGGAATCTATTTCACAGACGGATTGTTTGTTACTGTTCTTTGCGGGCGACAGTTATAACAGACGGTGAAGTGTTACAAGATTATTGTACATCGTTGATTTTGAGAACAAAACCGCATGTTCACAGTTCTTTCAGGTACTTGATGCTGAGGAACAAACATGAAAACAACGCACGGAATGTTATAAAAATAAGACAGAGAACCAAGACAGGAAGACCAATCCAAGTGTCATAAGTACATGTTTTGATTTTCGGTTGGGTTATTTGGAAAAAAAATTATCCGCAACAGCTTGCGAAAAAGAAATTTGGTAGCCGACTTGAATATTGCAAATGCCGTACCGATGGAGTTTTTATGTAAACTGTAATTACTAGAGATTGGCCTCATGAAACGCATGTGCAAAAGAGGTTTTTATTTTTTAATTGAAGCACGGTATTGATGTTGCTCCTTCTGTCACATTCTCCCATTTGCACCACTTCTGTCCAACCTCCTCTATTGCGGCGTCTTGCTTTTACTTTTATTCCTTCTTCTATTCCTTCTGCTACTCCTCCTCCTCCTCCTCCACTTCCACTTACTGTTACTGTTACTACTTTACTTCTACCTTACTAGCTCTAGTACTACCACACCAGCTACTGCCACTAGTACCACAACTGCAATTAATGCAATTACTATAACTACTAACACCACTTCATCTATAACAACTACTACTACCATTATTATAATCACCATGGCTAATATTAATTGGAATCAGTGAGGGACAAAAAAGAAGAAGAGATGCATTATAGAAATTGTAGTGATAGTAGTAATGAACCCAAGGGTTATGCCAACATTTCATGTTAATTATTAATGTATTAGAAATGTGACGTCACTTTTCTATTCTCTTTTTCTTCTACTACTACTTTTTACTCTCCCCCCCCCTCCCCCCATCTTTTAAACTTGCCTTGGTCCATCTGCAATTGCTATTCATAGTGTGTAACAAAAGTTATTTTTACACTCACTGGTTTCCTAGTTGTTCCTTTTCTTGGTACTAATTTGTGGAGGTTATTAATCAATGTATTCAATGTATTCAATTCTTTTCAGTTCGTTAGGAACTGCGGTTCATTAGTGCAAATATTTTCCCACTAACTTTTGTTCCTCGTTGTTTGGAGGTCTGTGGTCAGTTCTGAAGACATAACGGAAATTGTATGTGATCTTATGTCAATGCTGTGTGTCAAATACTTTTAAAATAGACAGTTGGCCGTCAAATGACACCTTATCACTCATCATTACATTAGTATGTTCAGTAAGCATTTTCACTTGCTCATGAAAAGCTTTCATTGATCTTCTGAAACATGAAGCATGGTTCACAACGTCATACTGACGTGCTAATGTTAACTCTGCGGTCCACCAGCAATTCCTGTGGTTGTAAAGTTTGTTGGATTTCACGTATCTGATAAACACAGGCAAAAAAGGCGGTTATGGAAACGCAAACTTAGAGCGGTTTTTGCATTTCCAGCTCACTAACCACCATTTTTTAATAAAAAATTGATCCATCAGCCCTTGGCAGGGCCACAGGCCACTGCACGGGGAACGTATCATTTGTTACTAGAGGTTTTTATTTTATTCTTCTATTAAGTTTATATTGTTCATTTGTTTCACCCCACATACAGATGCTACAGGCATTGAAATTGATCGCGGACGCTGAAACCCCGGTTTTGCATTAAATGCTTATTGAATTACATCTAAGGAGAAAAAAAGAACCTAAAATCTTGTTACAACGAAAATGAAAAGAAACGATATTAATATATTTTATTAAAACGACATAGATTCAGTTTATTCTCTTTTTGTTTTTTTCTTTGATTAAAGCTCTGATGATAGTGATATGTCGCTCCAGAAGGCTTGCATTGCCTACCCTAATAGGCCTTTTTACGCACTTAAGCGATTTTTTGAGAGGAAACTTTTAATATTTTAAAACTAACGAAAACCCCGGTTTTGCCGTGCAGATCAATGTTATCCACAACAGGCTTTGCCTTTTTTTTCAATTAAAAGCATATCTCTGGATGCATTTTGAATGAAGTTTTGAAATTTTATTTTCTCCAGGTCTTTACTTCCTTGAGAAATGGAATTGATCACGTAAGTAAACCACTTTTTATTTTCTACATTTGAATTCTATATATTATATTTATTACTTTTGTCTGTTTTTCTCCCTGTCTGTGCTTAATATATATATACATATATATATATATATATATATCTATCTATCTATATATATATAAGGAATGCGTCCTCTTTTGACAAAAACAGCGGCAGTAAGGATTTTCCAAGCGTTCATCGTTCCAATAATGACATGCTGTTCACTGACTAATTTCAATCATGGGAGATATTCGAGTTGACACTACGTCTGCCTAAGAACAACGTGCTCGTAAAATCATCGGTAGTAACGATATTCAATCAGTTGAATTCATGGTTAAGAAGAAAACTTGCGAAACTGTATGGAAGTGCTTAGATTCTAAGTTGTCATTTTTTATGAATTATTTTCAGTATCTTTCTACTGACTANAATCATGGGAGATATACGAGTTGACACAACGTCTGCCTAAGAACAACGTGCTCGTAAAATCATCGGTAGTAACGATATTCAATCAGTTGAATTCATGGTTAAGAAGAAAACTTGCGAAACTGTATGGAAGTGCTTAGATTCTAAGTTGTCATTTTTTATGAATTATTTTCAGTATCTTTCTACTGACTATTTAACTCGAAGTAATAATAATAATAATCTGTTACGATTACCTAAAGTCAAGCGGGAATCTACGAAAAACTCGTGTTTCTTTAATGGTGCAAAAGTTTATAACTATTCCTTATAATATAAGATGTATTGAAAATATTGACGAATTTTTAAAGGCCTTAAATGATTTTATTGCAAAGTGATTTGAATAGTTATTTTATTTTAATTTTTTATATTAAAAATTTATTTAAGAATATTTAGGCTCATTTATTTAGATAAATTTATAAAATCAGGCACAAAATTGCGAATTCAGGTTCAAAATTTTATAAATAGCTAAATATTTATAAATTTCTATTGTAGCAACAAATTGTAACGTAGTGATAAAATTTATATTTGACATTCACAAGAAAAAAGATTCTAGAGGAAAAATATTCAAGGCTTCATCTAGATATTTCTCACCCGGCCAGGTGGGTATTAAATTTCTGTTGGATATCAAAGGCGGCTGGAAGCTATTGTAATGTGGGTGCATCAACATTTAAAGTTGGATGGAGCTGCAACCAATACCATCTGATTCCTCTGACCTAGCGCCTGTCATCACCGTCAGACATGACTTTCTCAAAAATTCTTAAATCCATCTGCATGACTTTCTTCAAATCATACACGAGGTCTCCTTTTGGCTAGCCCTTTGAGTCCTTCCAGATATAACAACATTTATTAATGCTTCAAAATTTTCAACTGGCTAAGATTTGGCAGAAATTATTTTTGCCTTTGTTTCTGTCTAAAATTTTCTTATTCATTTATTTCTCAGTTTAAAAGTTTGAGTGAATTCTTTTCCAAAGTTAAACTTTAAGAGTCTTGATTTTTTATTTTTAGACATAATTAGTTCATAGTGTACTACAACTGCGGAAAGTGTAAGAATCACTTTTTTACCACATCCTGCCAATTATAGTGTTGCTATAACCAACGTAGTTTGCTATAACTGTGATATTGCCCCAGAAACTAAACTGGAAGACCTGGATCTGTTTGCTGAATCACAGAGAAGTTATTTTGACTTGTACAGGTGCTGTTTGTTTCCCTCCTGAGGCATATGCTATGAAATATTACATTTTCAAATAAGCAACTTGATTCTGGGCCAAGTCTTACGTTGCTCATGAGTTGTTGGAACTTTGGTGTTCTTATCCAATCACAGAGAAGTTATTCTGACTCGCACACTTGTTTGGTTCCCTCCTGAGACATATGCTTTGAAATATTACATTTTGAAATAAGCAACTTGATTCT
>RDPX01000102.1:504901-527055 GCA_003991215.1 Morbakka virulenta
TATTGTAATCAAAAACCATGATAGTGGTTCGATGAGAAACATAATGTAGTCAATGGGCGGGATGTTACATTAATTCCGTGTGAAACAATACTACTACTACTACTACTACTACTACTACTACTACTACTACTACTACTACTACTACTACTACTACTACTACTACTACTACTTCTACTACTACTACTACTACTACTACTACTACTACTACTACTACTAATACATGCAAGTTATCTTTATTTATAACAGCATACATCACGAACGGCCTAGTACCCCAGGTTATTGGTAATAACTCGGTGCTATGAAGTTCTAAAACAATGCAGAAATAAAAGAAAAAGAGATAAAACATAATAATGATAATAATAATAATAATAATAATAATAATAATAATAATAAAAATAGAGTGGAGGGACTGAGTTTAAAAGGATTGACAGGAAAACTAGAAAATCAATGACGACGTATGGTGCGTTCCACCGCAAAAGTGATGTTGATAGGCTTTATATGAGACGAAAGGAAGGTGGCTGAAGTTTGAATAGCATAGAAGTGGTAGTAAGAACAGAAGAGAATAGTCCTGGACAATATGTTTTGAATTCTGAAGAACCACTTATAAAAGGTGTGAAAGTAGTAGAGACCATTCAACCTGAAGGAACCCTAGAGAAGAAAGTTTTTAAAAAACAAAAGCGGGAAGAGTGTAAACAACGATGGTTGGGAAAAAATGTATACCAAGTTTGTGAGAGAAACTGCCGATACAGTAGATAAAGAGAAGACATGGAATTGGCTAGCAAAAGACGACTTCAAAATAGAAACGGAGGCTTTGATATGTGCCGCACAGGAACAGGCAATTGCGACAAATGTATTAAACATAGTTGATAAAACTGTAGACAGTCCTATATGTTGAATGTGTAGAAAAAGAGGTGAGAGTGTCCAGCACTTAATTAGCGAGTTTGAAAAGCTAGCGCAAAAAGAATATAAAAGAAGACACGACGGAGTTGCTTGAAGGATTCATTGGGACTGATGCAGGAAGAATGGTTTAGAGCACAAAGAAAAATGGTATGATCACTACCCGGAAGGAGCGATGAAAAATAACGTAAAATATTTATGGGAAACAAATATACAATGCAATAATATAATGTAGGCAAGAAAGGCCAGACATTGTATTAATTGATAAAAAAGAAAATATATCCATTATCATTTATATTGCTGTACCAGCTGACAAAAGAATAGAAGAGAAAGAAAAAGAGAAGGTAGAGAAATACCAAGATTTAAAAAGAGAAGAAGAAAGACTTTGGAACTTGCTAATTGTGCAAGTGGTATTTGTTGTGACAGGAGCTCTGAGAAGTGTTGGCAAAGGGTTTAGGAAATGGATTCAAAAACTGGAGATTGAGCACAATATTGTGGATATGCAGAAAACGACCTTGTTAGGAACAGGAAGGATTATACGAAGAATGGGGAAATGGAGTCTAATTTTATTCGTATCAAGGGTGGTATTTTTCAAGGAGACAGAGAAGATAAGATCTTTGATAAAGTGACGAACCATCTGTTTTACATGGACGATTTGAAATTGTACGGGAAAAACTTGAAGGGTTATTAACCTCGATGAAGGCGTTAAGTAATGATATATGCATGGACTTCGCCCTTGATAAATGTGTGAAAGCTACATTTTTTAAGGGAAGGCTTATAGAGACCTCCATTGATGTCGATGTAGATATATATTCTTAAGGAACTGGACCAAGTAGACACCTATAAATATCTAGGTGCAAAGGAAGGTGATGGTGTTAGCCACCATGAAAGAGAAAATCTGAGTATTATCGTTGCATAATAGAGAGACAAAGGAGTGATTGAGATTAGTGAACAGAGATTGATGGGCCAGGTACAAGCATATGCAGTTAATCAATAGATTAAAGCTTGAAGAAATTTGTGGTAAATCTCAAGGGGATAGTAGTGCCGTAAGGACAATTTGAGGTGAACAAGAAACACAGATAGAAGCAGTCGGTGACTGAGAAGATAAAATTGGAAATGATACTGACAGTATTGGACGATTTGATCTTAGGGAAGACGCCCTGTTGTGCGAGGAAGGGACCGAACACCTGACTACCATATGAACCTTTCATGGGGATCATAAGCAACCATCAAAAGTAACATGTAGAACGTTGAATAAGAAGAACATACAAAGTGAAATACAAAAGCGGAAAATTATCGTCAAAAAAGTCAGCACGCCATACCCGAAACAAACAGACTTATTGCATTGGTATGGTGAAGAGCCCATAAAATGGGGCTTAAAGGAAGATACCAAAGACCCAAGAAAGACCTTTGATGGAAGAGACATATTAACAAGGAGATCAAGGAATTGAGAGCAGTTATCAGTAAACGTTAGAGGAAACAGAATAATGAAATGTGCAGTAGTAAAGGAATGGAATGAAGCGATGAATGAATAGCAGCGTCCAACTAGATCAAAGACTGTTATTTTAGGAATTAGATAGAAAAAATAGAAGTGAGATTGTGATCTCTTATGCAGATAAAGTACGAGACGTCTGAAGCACAATATGGGAAAATCCTCTAGAGCACGACAGTCAAGCTAAATGGCTAAAAGAAATAAAAGAGGAGATGACAGTATAAGACCATAAACAAGAAGACATAAAAATTGAGGAAGGAAAGGTGAAGGAGCAGGAAAAGAAGATTCCAAACTGGAAGGGGTGCAGGATTTCAGGATTAAGAACGAGAGCGCGTAAGAGAAAATGTGTGTGTGACCAAAATGGGTTTTAAAGAAAGGTAAAGGGTACAAAAGATCAGGTTACTTAAAAACTAAACGATTATAAAGAATTGTAAAAGAAGACATACAAATCCCCCAATAGCATGCATTGACTATCATAAAGGTTACGATGTGCGAAATTCGTGTATAATAGAAAGTCTCAACATGATTGGAGTTGCAGAAAACCTCAAACAGTATTCAGAAGTATCCCCAGTTGGAAAACGATGTTAGCAGCAGGGACAGAAGAATTAGGAGAAATAACCATTCGGAGAGGAGTCGTCCAGGGTACGTTCCTGTTCTCGCTGCTCTTTGTGATTTGTCTTTTATCAATGTCGATGGTACTGAGAAAGTGGAAGGCTGGATATCAACTTAAAAGGGGAAAAACAAAAGTAAAACACCACGTTTCTAATGATAGATTGAAGTTATTTGCAAAGGGTGAAAGTGAGATCGAGTCACTGGTACGGACATTGAATCTTTTCTGTGGGGACATAGGTGCGATGTTTGGAGTTCAGGAGTGTGGAGTAGTTGTAATGAAGAAAGGAGAAGTTGTGAACAGTGATTGTGTATGGCTGTCAAATGGTTAATGAATTAAAAGCGTTGGCGAAGAAGAATTTAAGTATCTTAATTTGCTGGAGGGAGACGAGATTATGAATCAAACTGTGAAATAGCTTTTACAAAAGGAATAACTACGGAGATTGAAAAAGGTTCTTAATTCAAGGCTGAACAGAAAGAATACATACATTGCAATAAATACCTGAGCTGTTCATTGCTGAGGTGCGGTGCTGGTTTGATAAATGAGTGAAAGAATACATTACAACAACTTTATAGAAAAAACAAGAAAGAAACTGACCGTGTATGGAGTATTCCACCCTACAACCAATGTGAAAAGACTGTATTTAACATGGGAGGAAGGAGGGAGAAGTTTGATTGGAGAGGAAGAGACTGTACGCAGTCTTCCCTGGTATGTGATGAACAATGACCATGAGATAATGAGATTGGTTGAAAAGGAAGGAATATTGAGGTCAAATGAAATCACAGACCTCAAAAGTATGGAAACGACAGTACAGAGAACCGCATAAGAATGGATGGATAGATAAACTACTGTATGGACAAACAGCTACTGCTGCAATGAGTTAATGAATAAGGAGCTGAACTGGAATTGGTTAATAATGCAGAATTAAAGAAGGAAACAGAGAGCACCAGTAACAAATTCTGTGAAGAACATCATTTACAAAGAAAATGTATCAAACGAATGTAGACTATTTGGAAAACAGAATGAATCAGTTGCACACATTGTGTCGAGTGTCAACAGCTAGCGCAAGTACAATATAAAGGTTTGGGACATGACAAGGTGGCACAAATTTCGCACTGGAAGTTATGTCAAAAACTAGGATTAGACCATGGAGATCACTGGTACAACTAGAAAGTAGAAAGTGTGATTGTAACAGAGGACTTAAGATTATTTTGGGAACTTCCCATGCAGACAGATCATCGAATGGAGCATAACCGACCAGACATAGCTCTTGAAAATGAAAAAGATCGATCTTGTTTGCTGATTGACATATCCTGCCCCTTTGATACCAGGATTGAAGGAAAAGAAAAAGAAAAAATTAAGGTGTATCAAGACTTGGAGAGATCAAGCGGCTATAGAATGTAAGAGAAGTCAAGATAGTACCAACTATTACTGATGCTCTGGGTACGATCGGGAAGAACTTTGAGAACTGGCTATGGGAAATTAAAATAAAATAGAGCACATAAGTTTTACAGAAAAGCTTGTCTGTTAGAAACTGCTTAGATACTAATGAAGTACTGGATGCCGAAACCCATGGGACGTGGTCTGTTATCCATCAGTTAACCGGTAACCAACATTATTACCGAGTGAAAGGTGAACAACAACAATAATAATAAACAAGCAACCCTGAGTGAAAATGCTAAACAACAGTATTACACTCAGCACGAAATGTTCGCATAACCTTTTATGTTTGATGAGTCTTGTTGACGAGCCTCTGGTACAAGAAAATAGAATAGCGAAGTTAATTTGAGACACACTACAAGAAGTAATAGTAATAATAACATGTTGATGATTATGATAGTGATAATTATAAGAAACAATCTGCTATTGGTCTATATTGATGATTACGCTAATGATAATAGAGGGGGTGATACGTTGGTGACATATATGATGCTGACAAACCTGCATCATCCGACGTTGGTGACATATATGATGCTGACAAACCTGCATCATCCGGGACTGTCTCTTAGTTGATGTCTCCGTGACACTTGATATCACATCAAGTGAGTTTTGGTGATGTTACTTTGGTCTGCATTTCTGGGGAAGTTAAGTCACTTGACTTTGAAAATGGAATTCAGATAATGCATAATAAAAAGTTTTTAAACAACTGACGTAAGCAAATTTTAGGGAGAAAATTCTGAAAACTATAGAGTAATACCGTTGTCAAAAATGGCATTTTTTGCATCAGCACTATCTGAATATTTCTTAAAATTTTGGTTCAATTAAATGGTGATGTGTTTGTGTGTATATATAAGACATTTTTAATGGTGTCTATTACCATAAATCATGAGATGAGCCCCGTTGGACGAACTATGTCATGTTACTGAAAAATGTCATTGATGATAACAGTGAAGAAACTGAAGATAACTGAAACTAATTTGTCGGTTGGCTGGAAGGCAGAGGTTGATACATTTCTTATTCATAATACTAATACCCTCACGGTCTTACTAAACTGTACCTTTCTTGCTAATTCTCAATCTTTGTTTTGGCTATGGCTTTTAGCTACCTGTATCCTTAGGAGAGAATGCACATTTTGGAGTGAAGACATAGAGCCTAACTGAAATGCACAAGCGCTGATGCGATTACAGTTACTTCATATTAATTAATACATACAGTAATTACCTTTTCTCCCTAGAATATTGCGTTGTCACTGAATACCAGCTCATCTGTTGAAGAGGACCAAGTAAGCAGTAAAAACCAGAATATGGAAGATGATAGCCAATATAACCTTAAGGAATGTGTATGTATGCTTGTCTTTGTATGAAAAATTTTATGTACGTTTATGTATATACCTTTTTTCTTGTTTGTAGAAAATTTTTCATTTGACGTCGATTTGTTCCTAATTTTGTGAGTTTTCAAGGTTTTTAGTAGAATACTGGTTAGCCGAATACAGCTTACTGAATTTTTGTGAGTATTTGATTTTTTTTAAAACAAAAACGGCACATAAACCCACTGTTTTTGGCATACCACTCGTTTTTCGAAACACTGATCTTCTGAGCGTAACGAGGGAGCGGCAGATATTACATATAGATATTACAGGCCCTGCAGAAAGTAAGGTTTAAAAGATATCGGTAGATAAGATCACCGGATATGAGACCTTGACATGGGCTATTAAAGAGTGGTGGAAGCTAGAAAGGCCAGTATAATTCCGTTAGTTGTAGGACTGCTAGGAAAAGTGAGAAGTAATAACAGTACATCAATGTCTTACAAAGGGTAAAACAACTGAAAAAACAGCGTTTTTGATAAGCATTTCAAAAAATATTTAAAAAGTAAATGGAATTTAATTCACTGGCATTGAACAGCATATTACAACATGTACAGTTCTTTAAGCTGAGCGATAACACAAATAACGATAAATATTATACACTGTAAATAAATATAAGAGATTGCTGCTTATCAGTTAGTAGCTGCAGCGTTAGATCTGTTTCATTGAAGTAATCAGGAAGAACCATAGGACCAATTTTCGGCCCCTTCTCATCGAAACCTCATGTTATGGACTAGTCCTTTATTGTGGAGGTTGCTTTAAAATGTTGTTAACTTGTAGAGCAGTTTAGTCCTTATTCCAGCCAATTTTCATCATCCATATAAAGCCAGATGAAAAAATGATGCTTTCCAGATTTTTTTCTGCAATTTCATTACTGAATTCTTGATTCCTTTCCTGTTGTACGCAGAGCTATTTAAGAGAAGTCCTGTTGGGACTTTCCCTACATATCCATGGCAACTAAATGCACGATGGTAATACTCAAGTGTTACATTGCTGCTCTTTATAATCTGACACGAGTTCCTCATACCGTTTCGCCTTGTGTTCTTTGGCCTCGTCGAAGTTTTCTTCCCAAGGTACGATAAAATCCAGCGGGACAGTTACTTTGTTCTCATCATTCGAACTGACTAGCTCAGTTCGTTGTCTAGTAGTTATGATAGGACCCACTTGCATAGAATCAATGCCTACCTATGTATTCCAGCTCCCACTCCACCTTATATTTGTGATAATGCTGCTGAATTTGTGTTGCCTACTTTGTGAAATTCAATTTTTCCCCACTAATTTTGATGGTTTGTTTGCTTTCGTTCAATTTACAAATCGTCTTTGATAAAGATTAAGCAATACGCTCAATATTTGGTTATTTATCCATGTATATCTTTCTTTCAGGCCCAGGGGGCAGGCATATATTTTTTTGCCACAGATTACTATATGCCCAACATTTGCACGTTGGCTCAACTAATGACTTCCATTGCACTACGTTATCTGGTGACATTAACATGTCCTACATTGATTTGAGAAGGAAGCTTAGTCTTGTAATTTCCCAGGACCAAGGGTCTTTCTCACCTAACTTAAATCCCACGACCTTTTCTTTTCTTCTCACACATTGGCCTTGTTTACCTCACTGCAATCGGTGTAAATGCATCTTTTCATGTTCCATAGATCTACTTTCTTTACCCACAGCATCTCGCTTCCTGTTATTTATGCCACCTTTGAGCGGGGTAAATAGTTAGTTGCCCAAGCCAATTCTGCCAGTTTAAACTGCTTCCACATTATCTTTGTGCTCCAGTTTACCGATAGCCCTGTAAACATCATTCCCAGCTTTCCACTTCCTGTATGTTTTTACTTCTAGAGGGTGTTCATCGTTAACTCGAGAATCACAGGAAGATGACTTTGTCAGCTTTTCTCGAAGCTACCACTTCGTACGTTGCCACTTTCGTCCTGGTAAAGTCCAAATTGGAGAAGCCAAACCTTATAATTTCCGGTTAGTTTTGTTTTGTCAATCGATCTTAATCCCTGTTGCACGTGGTAGTACATCTCCGTACCCTTGTGTCAATCATTTGGCCCATCTTTATACCAACGGTCAAGATTCTTTACAACGTTTTCTCTGACAGTTGAAAAATCGTCACCAGAGATCTTGTGTCGGGTTGTCTTTTGCATTACATTCTCTATTGTGCTTCCCCGCGATTTCTTGGCTTTAAATTTCATACAAGACCATGTTTTGAGCTTATCCAGTCTCTCCAACACCAGTTTAATGTTTAAACCTCCCTCAAACAGGGCTTTGATGTTATCCTCAAATCCATTCGATGACAGTCTAGCTGAGGTTATTTGACATCAGAGGAAAGTAATAGCTTCTTTATGAAGAGAGGAAAAAGGAACTTGGATATTGTACAATCTGCTGCAACTCCAATTTTTTATCGTTACGAATCTGTTATAAACCCGTCACCTAAAAATTACATGCAAAACGTGTTGTAATATGCCATTAGCATGTCAGTTAGTTCCATTGCAGGCCAGAAATTATCCATTGCTTTTTTATTATCCTGTGAGGGACTGAATGGTATGCTTTTGCTGGATTCATTTATGCCACTGGTAAGTCTCCTTTTGATAATACGCAAGATAAAAGCCAATATTATCTTGCGTCAACATTTAACAGTGATGTTGATCTGAATTGCCCTATTCCTTCAGGATCTTTCTTCTTTAGCATGTACATGCTCTCAGCAATTATCTACCGTTCAGGAACAGACTTCTGTTACCACATCTATCTTAGAAACATAAAAAGTTGGTTTCGCAAAATAGGACAATTCTTGTAGACTTAAAAGCTCACACCATCATTTCGTGGGCTGCTCAGTGAATCTGTTTCTTTATAAACTCATTCACTTTTGCCTTANGCTGCAACTCCAATTTTTTATCGTTACGAATCTGTTATAAACCCGTCACCTAAAAATTACATGCAAAACGTGTTGTAATATGCCATTAGCATGTCAGTTAGTTCCATTGCAGGCCAGAAATTATCCATTGCTTTTTTATTATCCTGTGAGGGACTGAATGGTATGCTTTTGCTGGATTCATTTATGCCACTGGTAAGTCTCCTTTTGATAATACGCAAGATAAAAGCCAATATTATCTTGCGTCAACATTTAACAGTGATGTTGATCTGAATTGCCCTATTCCTTCAGGATCTTTCTTCTTTAGCATGTACATGCTCTCAGCAATTATCTACCGTTCAGGAACAGACTTCTGTTACCACATCTATCTTAGAAACATAAAAAGTTGGTTTCGCAAAATAGGACAATTCTTGTAGACTTAAAAGCTCACACCATCATTTCGTGGGCTGCTCAGTGAATCTGTTTCTTTATAAACTCATTCACTTTTGCCTTAATGTTAGACATGGCACAATGTACCCCTGGTTTTGTTGGTTTATAGAAATTGTAATTAGAGTTTAAATGACTTGGTGTATTTATCCAGCTCTTGAATGTATGCATGCAAATTATTTTTCTTTGCTAGAATAAAAAATTGCAGGAGGAGAACTCACAGTTGCTCGGAAGAATTTTAGAATTTACAAGCTATCAAGAAGCAGAAATCTTGCAAAATGAAGACAGCGGTCAGGTATAATAATAGCTTGAAAGTAAAATGTTTTTTTTTAATTGACCGTGATATTACTTTATGTCACCACAATGGTACTTAATTTGATCATGATAGATGATTTTCTAACATCCCAGCAAGCAGCCGTATTTGATCAATTGCTTCAACAGGATTTTGTAAATATTTTACTAAGAAAAAGAAACAGTTGTGCACCTTCTGCAATATAGAAGTCTATGTGGTCTTAGTAAGTTCCTGAAAAACACAAGTACCATGAAAAGGTCCATATATTCTCACAAATGCATTACTATTAGCTACCTTTCAGCTTGGAACTCGTAAACCCACAGCATTTTGTAACTTTCAATTTTAGTATTAAATCCATCTATGGCCACACTTTTTTCTCTCGTTGTAAGCGGCTTGAAGAGAATTTGCCATAGTCTCTTTCTGTGGTGCATACAGGAATCATACGATTTTTATGTGTATTTTGAATAGAGTGTCTAGCAAAAGTAGCAAAGATTTCCAATAATACTGGTTTAAGCAATACCATGTCGCAAGACAAAGAAGAAGAGCTAGGCATGTATTCTCGATACTAGACTGAATCTATACAACCTGAGCAGAGAACAGATTTGGCAGAATCTCTGATATAAGATAGTTAATCTTTGAGCATTCATTGGCTCACCGTAATGCTTTCCGCTGGCTTCTCTTGTTTTTCTTATTTCTCTTATTTCTCTTGCTCCTCTTGCTTTTCTTGCATCTCTTGTTGTTCTTGTTTCTTTTGTTTCTCTTCCTTTTCTTGCTTCTTGCTTCTCTTATTTCTTTTGCTTTTCTTGCATCTCTTGCTTTTATTTTTCATTTTTCTTGCTTTTCTTACTTCTCTTGCTTTTCTTGCTTCTTCTCTTGTTTCTCTTGCGTTTCTTGTTTCTCTTGCTTCTTCTCTTGTTTCTCTTGCGTTTCTTGTTTCTCTTGCTTTTCGTGCTTTTCCCCATCACGTCTGCTGCTTTTCTNAACAGATTTGGCAGAATCTCTGATATAAGATAGTTAATCTTTGAGCATTCATTGGCTCACCGTAATGCTTTCCGCTGGCTTCTCTTGTTTTTCTTATTTCTCTTATTTCTCTTGCTCCTCTTGCTTTTCTTGCATCTCTTGTTGTTCTTGTTTCTTTTGTTTCTCTTCCTTTTCTTGCTTCTTGCTTCTCTTATTTCTTTTGCTTTTCTTGCATCTCTTGCTTTTATTTTTCATTTTTCTTGCTTTTCTTACTTCTCTTGCTTTTCTTGCTTCTTCTCTTGTTTCTCTTGCTTTTCGTGCTTTTTCCCATCACGTCTGCTGCTTTTCTAGCTTCTCTTGCTTTAATTGTTTCTTTTACTTCTCTTGTTTCTCTTCCTTCTGTCGCTCGGGTTTTCCTTCTTGCTTTTAATCTGTGAAATTATTTATTTTGCTGTTTACCTGTATAACCTACCCAAACTCCATATTTGTCGCATTTATAATGGAGGGTTGGGGTTAATGTATACCTAACTTATATCATCCGAATATCTTGTAATGACAATATCTTCTCTGGTCATTAACTGACTATATTGATCCTAGGCAGGCTATTTCGAATACACTAGAGAAAAGTTATTGTTTACTTCGTTACGACTTGTTGTTTTATTTAAGCAGTGCTGATTATTCTATTTTATAATGTCATGGTACATCATCAGAACGAAGACACTCTAACATAACTTGAGCTTACCGGTGTTTTGGATCTTTGTGCTTTGGGCATTACTACAAGACCCGGAAAAGATGTTATTTCCTAAGCAAGAACAGAATGGTTAGAAGCTCATGGTGTTAGCATTAGCGAGTAGAACAGCCATCACTAACACAGTGCCCAAAGTACAACTATCAACACTTGGCCCATTATGTTTTAGGGACTAGTACTCCCGTATTCCCATTCTTTCCCCGTTTATCCCGATAATAGGCCCGGCAGAAAGGGGAGACGTTGGGTAACATATACCAACCATGTGTAAAATATCACTATTACCATAGAGAAGTTGCAAGAGCTATCGGTGGATCGGATTATGTGTGGTGCAAGAATCGTTTGAGGACACGAGACACAGTAAGCACGCTAATGTCTGGTAGCAGCCCATTGATAGCAAGGGGCAGCTATTGAGTAACAGGGGATAGATTTTATATTTTCGAAAGAACCGCGTGCGAAGAACTAGGAGAACTCAAGTAACTGTATTTTCATCCTCCCAAGTGATAATACGTTTAGATTTAGAAGCTAACGGCATTAAATCTGAATATATTAATTGGCCACAATGCAACTACCAAGGCTGACTGTGTCTGGTTATAAAGCATTTTGTGACCGTTTCACAATTTTCGCAACTTGGCCACTTTTTTGACTCGTTTTTATCGAGTGAGTAAGTTTTAATTACATTTTGAATAGTAATTGTGCAGTTCAAGAGTAAAAAATCAAAGCATTGTCTCCCAAGTTTAATTTTGTGAAATTTATGAAGCAAAAATAGCTGCGTGCTTTTAAGAAAATATGATTATCAATTTTTTGGCCCTTAACAGAAAACTGGCTAGATTTATTTTGTAAAGAGTTGTACATGTGAGCTTTCCTTGTGCATGATAACGCCATATTTCTTTTGTCAGGGGAAAGAAAAGTAGGAGTGATTGCATGCGTTGATATTGAACTATCAAATTAAGTAGTAATTACGAAAAAGCTAGTATTCTATTAGTGATTTTGATTGGATTTTAGTGTTTTTATTAACAGTATAAAGTAGCTTTTGATTAAGTACATGTTTACCACATTTTTATCTACGGCGAATCGTAGATTAAGGATAGCCAAGTGTCACCGTCATCATTATTATCGACATATGTCTTGAAAGGGATTGCCTCATTAGATGAAAACAGTAGAAATTGTATAGTTCTGATCTGTGGACCAGCGTCTGGGAAAGTGCACATGGAGCGTAGTCTCAGTGTCGTGGAATAGATACCCATGTAAGGCGTACTTTTTTGCCGTTTTTCTCCAGACGTTTAAAAAGAACCCCAATAAATCATTATGTCTCTTAAGCCGCAAATCTACAAGGCAATTTTAAAACTTGTTTTTGTTTTATGATGAACGAATTTGTTTTTCTTTCAGGTAAAGAACTTGCAGGAAGAGATACAGGAAATGTCAGAGCAGGTTGTGGAATCGAAAGGCGACGAAGAGGTGAAGCCCGGAGCGTCCAGCGACAATGATCAGGTACAATAGAAAAATTCTATATTCGACTTGTATTTGCTAATTCTCGTGCAATTCATGACAATGTAATAAGTTTACATTTAATTTATTATTAGCCAACGCCATTTCCCAATTAGTTTTTTGTTGGTTGATTGTTGAAATTTATTGAAGTTTCCCCGGTAGGTAAACTTAATTGGTTGTGTACATCTTGGAAGTCTTGCACGTTAATGTGACCTCGTTTTGCCTTTTCTTTAAATTTGAAAACGGGACTGTTTCTACGCTTAACTCCTCTGTATGAGCGGGGTGAATGAATTAGAGTGAGCTTACGGCTACTGTTATTAAGATATATTGCAGCCATGGAACTAGAGCAGCAGAGCTTTCGAGTGTTTTTGTAAAATACAGGGTAATCATTTAACAGTAGTATGTTCTAAGTATCATATTTTATTACACTCTGAAATAAAGTACATACAGGACCTTATTATAACTGTGCGGATATATTTTTAAGTATTATACAACTGAATAAACCATCCTGTATAAATATTTGATGATAATAGACGCAATATTCTCAGTTAACACACTTGTTAACTATGTAGTAGTAGTAGTAGTAGTAGTAGTAGTAGTAGTAATAGTAGTAGTAGTAGAAGTAGTAGTAGTGGTAGTGGTAAGTGTGTTATTAGCAGTGGCTGCTGAGTGAGTAAATTACCAGCTTACCATGCAAGGAGTTGCAGGTTCAAGCTTTAGGCACTTACGCCCCTGGAAGTACGGCATGCGATTTTGTTTCCCCTCAATGAGTTGCATACTGCATATATTCATGTTTTCGGAGGTAAAAATGGGAGAAGGAAGGAAGGAAGAAATCAATAAATGAAAAATTTTAAAAAGTACAAAAAAAAAATTCAAATTAGAAAAGCAACCCTCTTTACTGGACATGGGTTAACCTTCACCTTTACATAAGATGAAAGTATAAAAACATTCTGCGTACTGAAAACAGATTTTAATAATACAAATGACGTTATTTTGTTGGTTGGTGAGAGAAAGTTTTCACACCAAGAAGATAAATGTCAACTTCACCAGTAAAAACGCAGAGGATGAAACCAAATTATAGGGAAAAGGTGGTTTTGTTTGTAAAAGTTATTTGAATAATGTCTCTGGAATTGCTCTTTTGGGGCAAATGTTATCCATTGTTTACGTTCATAGAAGCAATATCTAGTCCCTGCACAGAAGGGTTTCATTATATAGAGAATTTATTTTTCGGCTTATCATGTTGAAATATAACCATCAACTAATTGTTATTAAAGATATCGCAGGAAAACAGGTTATTTAGAACCCAAATATTATAACCTGCTAGAAGGTAAAGCAATATTCCCTGTCGACTTACATTTTGCAACTTGTTATCCAATATTAACAAGGAGGTCCCAATTTAAGACACATGTCAGAACGAGTACTGAATTTCGTCTGGAGTATGGTCTTCCTCCAATCATTTACCCTGTATTTAATGTGCTTTTTAATTTCCTTTCGTTTTCTTATTTTGCCGTTTGTAAGGTAAGCAACTAAGTACTTTTTTTTATTGGAACAGAGGGGATTTTTTTGCCGGATGTTTTCTTTAGATGCCAACTAATCACTTTTTGTAAAATAATTCAAATGCTTTCTGTTAGGCTAATCTAGCTGCTAGATTTAACTGGATTTAAGTTGTTGTTACGTGTGCTGCCATATGTCACAAAATATGTCGTGCTTATTTTTGGATTCGTCATGTGAAACTGCTAGTCGCCACACCCACTCGAGGATGATACTTGTCAGATATTTTGCCCCCTAGCAGGTACCAAAAACGAAGCCCATATATTTAAACTTGGGCTACTCAGAAACAATGTTTGCTGCTGGTACTTGAATTGCGCAATTCAAGCGTTTCTACAGTTTTACGAAGGCACAGGTGAACTCTATTGATCATTTTCATTGGCGTATTTAGGACAAGTGAGTCTATTTATGATCTATCCTTGTTAAGGTAAGTACTATCTGATAGCCTAATGCCCACGATAAGCAAGGTATAGTAACTTTATCCTTGTACTTACTTTTATAGAGTTAGATAGTTTTTGAAATATTATTTGTAAGTCAAGCAAATGGTCGAACCAAGAATAAAAGGGCATTGTTTTTGTTGAACCTTGTGTCTTAGGAGTAACACTTGTCATTAATTATGGAATTACCCGTGTAGGTGACTGGCGAAGAGATGGGTGATGCTGAATCGAAACTTCCTGCAGAAGTTGTTGCCGAAAAAGTCAAGTATGAAACAAGTATTAAAGATTTGGAGCAGCAGGTCAGTTTTTGTATTGTGAATTAGAAATAGCTTGATCTAATATTTATATTTATTGACAGATGTTTATGTTGTTTCTGTATCCGTTACATAGTACTGGTGTGAAAAGTTTCTTTGTCAGAGCCTAAATAACAATTCCTTTCAACGGAGTACACAAGTTGGGAATATCAACCCTCACGCAAATTCCCCGCTTCGAGTTGCTATTTCCTTCCAAATCCAGCATTAGTACTCCTCCCCGCTCTAGCAGTTAGACACAACCTTTTATAAAAAAGGTTTTTTTATTGTGTTGCGCGGTTACTCTTGCTTTTCTTTGCGATACATGACATGCCAACTATAGCAGCCTATAGCAATAGCTACAGCATGGTTTGAATGGCATGAATGAGAATAAACAGGCCCACTCCTTGCTTATCGTCATTTTCCATGTTGAAAAACCACATCATTTGGTATTGCTGCATTAAATGTGTGGTTTATGATTCTTCTAAGTGGTTTACCTGCAGACAAGCCCTGAGCATGTTAATCGTCTGCATTCTTCACTACCCTTCGCTGTTCTTTTTATTTCCTGATACGGCCTTCACTGTCAGATGTCACCAATCATCTTCCTCCTTTTTCTGCTTCTTATTCATTCCCCTTAGATTCTTCCTGTTTCCTATAAGATCATAATTGTGGGGCTTTCACTGAGTTAGCAGTACATATGTAACTGTTCGGTTTTACATGGGTCCAAGTAGATTCATTCGTCGTAGAAATTTGCTTTATCTAGTTTATTGTATTTAATGCCTCGACTACTCTTTTTACTAATACCACACTGTAAAACGAAAGAGAAAATGCTAATATGGCCCAAATCATGACTTTCTCATAGTCTATTGTACTAAACGTTTATTCATTTCTGCACTGAGTTATTTGTGTGTTTTTAGCTACCTCTTCTCCCGTTTTGTAAAAAGAGAAGGCTCTAAAAGATATTATTTCGCTCTTCAATTACCAGAAATATATAGTTGTTTTTTTAATAGCAGAGCTGTGGTGGTATCTCAGTCCACCCCTCCCAAATCCAAATGTTTAGCTAGGAAATCCATGAGCTGCACCATATATATAATAGATTATTAGTGAATCAGTGAATTGAAATGATCGCCGGTTAGTTACTCAAGCTACCCAATTCACATACAGTTTTCATGATCACGAATCAAACATACCCCCCACCCCCCACCCCCCATTGTCAATCCAATGTCAATACGTATACTGGATCAATTTTACTGCAACCATAACTGTGGCAATAAAAAGAATATTTGATGCCACCAGCGAGAACTATATTTCAGGATGAATGATGTTTTGAAACATGGAAATTCCAAATTTTTAATGTTCTCACTAAAATGCTTTTAATACTACTTATTTCACACATTTATTCTCAACAAGGAGCCGTTTGATAAGCAACCAGAGCTGGAGTCGGAAAATTTTGTGTAACGCGAGGGCTCGTTAAAGAAACTGTAAACACAAATTTTTATTAGAGGAAATTTTAATCTTGTTTTGATTCACACCATTGGCTGTATTGCATTTCACGCAGGAGAAGATTGTTTAAAAATGAAGTGTAAAAGAGAGCATCTTTGCTCAACGTTTACGTATCAAAGTACTAAATTTGTCCAAAAAATCGGTAAATTTTTCCTAGAGAAAGAAGAGACATGTTATTTCTAACCTGAGCTTTCTCCAAGGTTAGAATATAACAACTCGTAATCAGTTTTCAGGGCAAGGCGTGACTCCATTTGCTTATGCATTGTGTTACGTGTAATTTATCTCCTTTGTAAATATTTAGCATGTCTGGTTATCACATAGTGATTTTGTTTACTTTACAAAAGTAATGCAAAATTCGTAATATATTAGCTCGGGAGAAAACAGCAAAACCTTCGGCCAGAAATGTGTTTTTGTAGCTAGTGTAGATAATGGAATTGAAAGTTTAATATTATTTCTAAGCCCCATGTTATGGTGACCCCCATCAGTTTACCTCTTGGCGGTTTATTTTGAAAAATCGGACTTGTATTTCATGTTTGTATAATTTGAAATTAAAACACACGTAATAATGCATCAATTTCACGCATTCATGTAACATGAAATATACTATGGGTAAACGGTGAATGTCAGATGTATTGGGCTTATTTTGTTGTGGTGTCTATTAAGATATCGATAGAAGCATTGTATCTTATTTCATGTTCAACCATGATCACCTCCTCTTTGTAGACTGGAAGAAATATTTTATGGTTTTCAATTGTTTTAAAATTGTTTTAAATTGTTTTAAATTGCGATCCTCTTTTCCCCCGTAAGGATAAAATCTCACTTGACTTCTTGTTCTGGCGTCTTGTCTGGTGACAGAAAAAAAAGTTGACCAAAATGACCATAACTTTAATTGCAATATTTGTTGGGCTGAGGCTGAAAAGGATTAAAATGGTGCAGTTGTGTGAATTTGTTGTTGACCATATTTTATTCCATTTCAATTTTGAATCCCAAGGATGTGTTTAATAGTGCCACATAATAATATACGCTAAATTACTTTAGGTCCCTTTCATTCACCTTATATCGTCACCATTGCTTTTTGCAACAGAATGGCAATTAATTATTTATATTCGCCAGTTTACACTGTAGAGTTAGAGCTGTCAACTAATTCAAAGTTTTGCAGCAGGCGTCTTGATCTTTATCACTTTTAAGTCATATAGTATGTNGCCAGTCACATAAAATGACTGGCTTTTGCGATCCTCTTTTCCCCCGTAAGGATAAAATCTCACTTGACTTCTTGTTCTGGCGTCTTGTCTGGTGACAGAAAAAAAAGTTGACCGAAATGACCATAACTTTAATTGCAATATTTGTTGGTCTGAGGCTGAAAAGGATTAAAATGGTGCAGTTGTGTGAATTTGTTGTTGCCCATATTTTATTCCATTTCAATTTTGAATCCCAAGGATGTGTTTAATAGTGCCACATAATAATATACGCTAAATTACTTTAGGTCCCTTTCATTCACCTTATATCGTCACCATTGCTTTTTGCAACAGAATGGCAATTAATTATTTATATTCGCCAGTTTACACTGTAGAGTTAGAGCTGTCAACTAATTCAAAGTTTTGCAGCAGGCGTCTTGATCTTTATCACTTTTAAGTCATATAGTATGTGCAAATTGAAAAATCTGAGTACCTTGAATCGACGATCCAGACTGATGAAGGGAGCGAGAAAAAGCTGTCTGAGATTACTGGAGCTAACGGAGCTTTGTGTAACAAACACTGCCAGCTAAACTGATGGGTAAGATGTGCAAGAGCTTGGTTCGACCCGGAATGTTGTACGGGGTGGAAACTATGCCTCTCACCAAAGGATAAAAAAGCCGGTTTGATGTGGCGGAGATACGAATGATGCGCTGGGCAAAGGGCGTGACCAGAAAAGACATGTTCAGAAATGAGGAGATCAGAAGAAACTTGGGGGTTGCAGAATCCTCCAAGAAGCTGCAGGAAAATCGGCTGCGATGGTTTGGGCATGTTGAAAGAAGAGATGAATAGTATGTCGGGAAAAGATGCATTTAGATGGAATGTCAGGACGAAGAAGACGAGAGAGACCCAGACGCAAGTGGAAGGGCAACATCGGAAAGGAAATTGCAGCAAAGGGAAGGGGCTCAGGAGGGAGGATGCGTAGGACCGTACACGCTGGCGATGCCATATTCGCAACGACGACCCCTGACAAGGGAAAGGTCAGATAAAAAGAAGAAGTATGTGCAATCACCTTTTGCTGCCATAACGTATAACAAATGCTTCTCAAACTCACATCCATGTTCAGCAATCTTCACGGTACTAACCAAAGAATGTCATCCACCACGTCTTGCAAGTAATAAGCAAATTAGCACTAATGTCTTAAGTGGACCTTTCCCAGTTTTTGCTAGTTTTAACTACACATGGATTTCAAATCCAATAGATCCACATGTAAGAGTGTATCCCAGCCTCAGATTTCTTCTAGTCTCGTTTCGACTGTTTTTACAGAAGTGTTTTTAGCTTACAATAAGGTAGTTCATAAAACGTTTCTGCACCGCAACAACAACATTTCATGGTCACTGCATCTGTTTGGTATGCTGTAATAAAGATTCAGGACAAACAATGTTATTCAGCTGCAACTTTCCTCACCATAACTCTGTTGACGTCATTATTCGAACACTGTAAAAGCTCCTTTTTATTTTGTAATGTGAAGACAGGGGAACGTTGATAGCTTTTGTTAGGACTGCCTGTCATCGCCATTCACTCACTACCATCCGTCTCATTAAAGATCTTTCGATGCATAGTTATTGTGGGAAACATTTCAACATTTATTTGTCATCAAACATTTACCTTGGTTTTATCATTGCCCCCCCCCCTTCTCCGTCACACAGACAATTTAAACAATTCAAACAATTAAAGCGCAGACTTTGAAGGCATCAAGGGCCCCCAAAATAGGAGCCCACTCTATCCTGCATGCTACATTTAATGCAACGCGTGGACCAGGTGAGCTTGGCAATCAATTTTGCATATGCACGTATTGAGGTGGCAGAGATTGGAACTGACTTCCGTGTGGACTAAAGGCCAGAGAAACGACCATCCGCCTACTTAAGAAATCCTACCCACTAAAGCCCCCCTAATAAAGATATCCTCCCAACAACGAACGATTTCGTTGGCCACTTCAAATTTCCCATTAAATATAGTGTAACTCTCCCCCCCTTCCCCCATGACAGTTACCTTGTAACCTGGATGGAAAAAAGCAAATCTTTCCGCTATCTGATATTCTCCGTCATGTAACAGTTGTAGAAAATGACGTTTTGCATTTAAATGTTGTCCTTATTTGCACGCTATGCTCAATGGTTGTAAAAATAGTACAGTGTCCGCAGTGAGACAGTTTTGTGTTTGAGGGTATTCATTGTTCAAAAAGGGAATGATTAACTGCAAAGCCGAGATATTCCAAAATAGTTGTGAAGTTTTATCAGATTCCAGTTCTCTCGCCTTCTACATTTTTTTGCATTATCCAGTCAACCAGTCAATCACTAGGAGGAAGAGATGTCATGACAGACAACAACCCTGTTCCACTTCGATCAGCACAGGGAATTAGTCGGTGTTTTCGTTTTAGTTGATGACTGAGCACTGGAAGTTCTCATTCGGGGCCTTTACCATCTGTATCAGTTTCTTGAGGATTTCATATCATGATATAATTTTCCAAAGACTGTTTCTTTGGATGAAATCAAATGCCTTTTCGAAGTAAACAAGGTTAATGTGTGTGTGTGTGTGTGTGTGTGTGTGTGTGTGTGTGCGCGCGCCCGCGTGCGTGTGTGCGTGTGTGTGTAAGCTGCTGGAGGCAGATTGGAAGGCCACCCCGGTGAGCTCGATCCGGCCTCACGAAACGAAGTGAGGCAGATCGGTTTGGAAAGAAGCAAAAAACTTTCACTTACCACCAGGAGCGGTACAAGTTCTAAAACATTCTCCAAATCGACGACGAACCAGATTCGAAATCACATGAACGACGAGATCGATTTGTTCTATGGTACGGAAGAACAGCTTGAAGCGAAGGCTATTCGTTACCAAGGAGTCAGGAAAACCTGGCTAGTCAGCATCCAGGCGTCACCACGTGGAGGTTGCCTTCTTGGACGCCCAAGGTTAATGTACAAAGTAGTTCTCAATTTATTGACCTGCTCCAGAATATTTTTAAGGAAAACTATCTGTTCGACGGTTCTTCTGCCCATTCAATGGCTGGTTTGTTCTTGCCCACGTAATACATCCACTTTTGGTTTTATCCTGATAATAATAATAATCCTGCTGAGCACTTGGCTAGCTGGAGGGAGCAAGGTAACGCTACGCCAGTTTCTTGAGTCAAGAAAATTGTCTTTTTTAATTTTCAGATGATTTTTCCCCACTTAAAACTATCTCTCGTTTCCAAATTAGATCGAAAACCACTTTATTTCTTGGCTTGTATTGTTTAGTTCCATTTTAAGTATTTCTGCTAAAATTCAGTTTGGTTCAGGATCTTTTACTTTTTTGAGGGCTTTCAGTGTAGATTTTACCTCAGATGTGGTGGGTACTCTTTCACCCACTGCTTTCTGTGGTGGTCTCTCCGATGCGACTCTGTTAAGCACTTACTGTAAATGTTTCTTCCAACAGGCTAGCTTAGCCACTTTGTTCTTCAGCATTAATGTGACTGTTTCTTACAGTTCCTGCTTGTTTATTACTCCCCATGTTACGTGCTTTACTATACTACACAATTCTTTATGGATTCCATTCTACACTGCGTTCTTAGCTCTTTCGTATTTCTCCCATTTCTATCTCCTCATATCCTCGATCTCCCTCCTCTACTCTTCCTAGTCTTTCTCTCTGTATTTTAATATTCATTCTGTTTTTGATCATCATAGGACCGTTACTGCTAATCTTTGTCTTGATGGCTTTCCTTACAACTAGCAATTTACAAGTGTTTTCACTTATTCATGGGTTGCTTTTCCTTTTCCTGAAGCCGAGTAAATCTTTTGCTGACCCAGCGTAAGCATTCTGCTGCTGCACCCGCCCTCCCTCTACTTCACTGCGTTCCGCATTTTGGGCTTTTCCAGCTTTTCTTTACTGTTTTTTAGTACTTCTTCATCGCGTCTTCCTCTTCGTCTTCAGGACGATGCAAAACCAGTCTCCTGTTTGTCTTCTTAATGTTCATGCATGAGTTATAAGAAACATTTGACGCGAGCCTTCACGGAGAAGCGACAGCTGATTCGGTATGAGCACCCCTGCGCATCCGAGAGTCGTATGGATGACCTCCATTGTTCACGAAGGATTAGATGGTTAATACGATTCCTCATTTTTCCGACCGCTGAGACTTACGTTGCTTTATTTATGTCTTTAAGGGGAAATAATGTTCCTTAAAGGACCATTGATCTCCTATCAGGGTGGACTGCTTTGGGCCTGTAGTGCTCTCTGCATGGGTCACATAGGGGACGCACCTCTACCCCGTTCAGTTCTAAGCCAACGGTGGTCCAACTCAACAAACAATTATTTTATACGCAAAGCTATAGAATAAATCATGTTTTGAAGGGAAATTTTTTATTTTGAAAAACATGTGATATTTTTAACAGGCTATTTTCATGGTATAATAATTGTTTGTAGAATTGCATATATGAATTGAGTACATTTTTTAGGTCATTCGCGCATAAACTTTAAAAGATTTTCCTTAAATGGCTGGAATAATGAATAGCAACAACCTTTCAGAAATGGAATTGATAGAATAAAACCTTTAGCAGAGCTTAGTGCTACACGTTCATCAATCACACTG
>RDPX01000102.1:527315-542167 GCA_003991215.1 Morbakka virulenta
ATTCCCCCCCCCCCCCCAAAAAAAAAAATAAATTTTTTTATTATTACAAGCATTACAGAAATTTTTGTAAGGAACAGTCATTGAAAATTGGAATGAACGCGCAAAAACAAATGTTACGTTAAAGAGAATGCTAAATAGTGCTAAAATATGAAGAATTCACGTACGAAGTGGCAATGACTTTTTTTCTGTGCCAGTTGAACTGTTGTTTTTCTCAAAAAGGAATTTGAATTGTATTGTGATGTGTTCATCTACTTTGAGCCGACAACCCATATTTTATTAGAGCAGTGATTCAACCATGATGGAGGTATAAATAGATATACGTCAATTCTTTACAGTAAAATGAATGTCAGTCTGATCTGTTGATTGCAGCGTTTGCTTTTTACTGGCATAGAAAAGGAGAATAAAAACCATGACTTCCCTCGTGCACTGTAGTTCGACGTAATATCATTAATAGTCGTTCAAGTAACTTAAGGACATTAACAATTAGCAAAGGCCTGGCAGATGAGCCATGGACAGCTAAGTAGTTTAGTGAATCGCTTCTCTGGCTTTTGGCTGGGATCAAGTATAGTACTCTGGTCTCTCCTTGGTCGGGGCTTTGGCTGCCGGGCCCAACCATGCAGGACAGGGGCCTCGAGATGCTTAAGCCTTGGCTAAAGACCAACTCAAGAGGAAGGGTCTGCCCACGGAAGGTCCTGGAGGTGCAATCCATATGTCTTGTATTTTATTGTGTCTTGTGTGTTTTCTTTCCCACTTTTTCTTGATCTGTTGCTTCCCTTCAAATCTTGCATAAATCGATATCTGTGAAAGGCAAAAATGGGCCCACTGTTTATCAGGGGCTCTATCAATGAAAGATCCAGTGACTGAAGACAACAAACTAACTGCGGATTTTGTTTTTCATCCAATTGACTGTTGGATGCATAAACGTTAAATCGCTTATTAAGTTACGGTATACGATGTTGCCCTAGGAGCTGGCGAATGTAAAATAGAAACTGTGACGTAGAAGGTGTTGGGGGTTACTTGAAATTGGGGTGGGTATCAAAGTTGGGTAAGGTTAGGTAAGCAAGTGGTAACGTTTTTAGTGAACCCCACCTCTGTGTTTTTGTAAATGCCTGTTACTCAGATCTTGTTAATTTTCATATACTTCATTGTCATTGATTGTGGGTTACCAGTAGGTGGCAAACGATACCAGCTGTTAACCCACTACAACACACAACTCGCAATCATTTTATGTACAATTGTAGCTCTTTACAATGTTGGCTTTGTTTTCATTGACATCTATATGCCGTTCTTGTCCAGTTTTTTTTTCTTACGTAACTGTCGAAAAAACACCAGTTTTAACATGTTATTATGTTGACAGAATCTTTTTTTGTTTATCAGGGAACTTTTCGTTTGGATAGGGAACTGCGCAAGGCTAATAGAGTCCTCACGTGACACCAGCTTCTTTCAGAGCAGGTAAAATGCAGCAGTATGGTCGATTTAAAAGGAGCAGTCATACAAAACTATAGTGAATCAATGATGTTGTCATACAATGTGAAGCAAAACAAACCAGCAATCAAGTACCGGTATAATTATCAATACATCGGACAAGCCGAAGCTTCTGAATCAGCACACGTATAAAGCTTAACTTTATTCAAGGGTTTTCATTTCATTAGCCAGCCGTTATTAAAAGTGTTGTTTTGTTGTTTGCAGAATGCTGACCTCATGACAGAAGCAGAAGACTTAAAAAGGAAGCTGAAGAAAGCATCAGAAGAGCGAGAATCAGAAACCAAGTCTTCAAAGAACGTAATGGAGAGCATTCAAGCTGAGGTACTCTTTTGGGATTTGGCAATTTTGAGTTAAAACATAAACTCTTATAAAACAGATTTGATGTGGTGTTCATATGGGCTTGCCTGTCTGGATAATTAGCTTATGAAGTATTTTTAGACTGCATTGTTGCTAAAGTAATACTTTATTTCATGAAAAAAGAGAATACTAAAAAATACTAATTTATAATTTTTTTAAAAGTTAATATGTTAAGTTTATAGATCTTAGTTCAAAAGGTTGGCCACTTATTCATTTTTACTACTGAAATGGAAATAGTTACAGATTAACTCCTCGGAACTTGAACGTCTTTTCTTAAAACGTGTTTTTCAAAACGTCCACAATTTTGATGCCAGCTGAAAGTTTTGAAAATTTGTTGTTGTTGTGCCAGAATTTTTAGTACTTTGATCAACTTGGAGAGCTCTGACTTGTTTTTCACTTACTAACGAAATCTGACAAGGCACGTTTTTTGACCCTAGTGTTCGGTCAGAAAGTTTGAGGGGGTGGGGGTGGGTGAGTGAGTGAGTGAGTGCATGCACGTATGTATGCCCACCTATGTGGGCGCAGGTTGTTGGTTGGCTGAGTATATGGACAGAGGTAGGTAGATAGATAGATAGATAGATGGATAGATAGATGGATCGATCGATCGATAGATAGATAGATAGATAGATAGATAGATAGATAGATAGATAGATAGATAGATAGATAGATAGATAGATNATGAATAAAGTGAAATTGTTTTGTTAGGTGTGTGTGTGGTGGGGTGGGGGGGGGGGGGTGGGGGGGTGGGGGTGGGTGAGTGAGTGAGTGAGTGCATGCACGTATGTATGCCCACCTATGTGGGCGCAGGTTGTTGGTTGGCTGAGTATATGGACAGAGGTAGGTAGATAGATAGATAGATAGATGGATAGATAGATGGATCGATCGATCGATAGATAGATAGATAGATAGATAGATAGATAGATAGATAGATAGATAGATAGATAGATAGATAGATAGATGAAATAATTACGAAAAACTGAGAAACACGCTTTCTTCGTAGAATAAAAAATTGAAAGAGCAGCTTAAAGAGAACGAAAACCAAATGCCGCTTTCATCAACGAAAGAAAACGATGACTTGCAGAAGGAGATAGAGCTGTTAAAAAAAGAGGTAAGAAAAACAAATTACTCAATTTGAAAGCAATCCTCGGGTGGTTTTTTCCCTTTACATAGAGAAAGGTATCGTTTTTTCCATCTCAACGACGTTTTATCATTTTGTAAACAAGTGTGACCATGTGAAAAACCTCACGTTACATTTGTTTTGGAAGGCTTTTGTAATCTTCTGTTTTAGTAGAAAAGGGAATTATTTTGCCAAGTATGCTGTATTTTTAATTTGTCAGCTTAAACCGTCCCACAGACTGATATTCATCCCTTGTTAGCCGCACTGTATTTGAAGTGTTTACAACTTGCCGTACCATTAAGTCTTTACGAAGAAATCCTCAAATCCCATTTATTTTCGTTAAAACCTTTTTTTATTAACTAATTCGGGATGTTTCTTTATGATTTGTTTCTAAATTTTAACTGAAATTCCTAAACATGTTTAGAAATATAGAAGCTGGAGATTCGAAGGAAGAACATGAAGACAAAAATAAACATTCTTTTGATATGTTTCCTCCCAAGAATTCCCATCTGTGCGAATATCAGTTATTTTGTATATGTTAAACATTGCACCTTTATCCAGACTCACTTGTCCTCAATTTTCCTTGCTTCTTTGGTTCCTTGTAATAGAGTATAGGATGAGATAGTCCAGAGTTAGTAGGGAAGTCATTGTTCTTTGGGGTGCAAAGCGGAATGCTTAAATATTTAGATCAAGTGTCCAGTGAGATGGACCTGGAGAACAGGAAGCTAAGCCAAGTGGAAAATTTTATTGCAAAAAGCATCCTTGTGAGAGCGTTGCTCTGATAACTCACTTGGTAAAGCAAAAGACCAGTAAAACCATTGGCACTGGTTCCATAAATCGCGATACAACTTTTATGTATCCATGGGTTTTTTTTAAGTTTATAAAACGTCTGTTCTAATACTTTACAAGAGCTTTAGAACTTTAGAGAATATTTAATACCAAGCATTTATTTTTGATAACAATAAATTGGAAGAATGCGTTGTGAAAATGACCTGGTTTCTCTGCATAGAAGAAGCACAGGTGAAAGGTCGTAGATCACAGTTGAAAGCTGGCTTTGATACAAGTTTTGGCCGTGTTTCTAAATATTACAGAAGTGTAAACACATCCTTTTATTCATTTTTTATTATTATTTGTGTTTGAAATATAATCCAACACGAATTAACATATATAATTATAAATGTTAAGGTGCATACTAGGGCGGTAAAAATTGTAAAGTAATTTTTTGAATTCCTATGAAACTAATTATATTTTCATCAGATGGGTTTATGATTCCGGTTCACGAAACTTATAATGATCATCATTATTGTAAACAGCATTGATTATAAGATTGTCATTGTTGTAGTCGTTATTGTTTTTATCATACACATGCATGTTTTTTGCCTGTTTCACTCATTTATTATTGTTTTTGTTGTTATCCGTTTTTTTCTTCTTTTTTATACTATATTTGTTGCAAAACTATTACCATTATCTTCGTCCTGTGTATCGTCACCTTACCTTTGGAGAGAAACGATATGACTTTATGATAGAAAAACTACCAATTCTGTTTAAATACTGCCACTTTATAGACTCCCAGTGAAAGGAAAATTGAAATTGAAGGAAGAAAGCAATATGATATTAACAAATAATATTGCTTAGTAGGGGGGTCGCACGCAAATATACACCACCAATGTACTCGCACATTATGCATCACCACTGTTCACACGCGCCCATGCATTCACGCACGTATATAAATAAACGAACAATCGCACAAACACACAAATGTGCCCACATGCTCTTTCACCCTCATCTGTTTACCACTCACCATTTCCATGATTTTGAAGTGTTAAATTGTTTTAACGTACTTTTTGCTTTGTTTCTTAGAACGCCAAACTGAAGTCTTCTTTGACAGAAAATGGTTCGGTAAATGCAATTGAGAATAAAGAAAACCAGAAAAAGGAAATCGAAAGTTTAAAAATTAGGGTAAGTGGTGTCAAATAAAATGGTCTTGAAAGAAAAGCTTGTGTAGATTCTCAAAGAAAATATAATTTTATCAAGCGGAAGAAGAAAACTCTGGTCCCAAATTATATCTTAATTATGTCAGAATCTAATTTAATTGTATAATGATGTATGTAATGTTATTTTGCATGACCATATGGATAAAATGAAGAAGATAAACGATTGCGGATGTTGTTCTTATCAAAATGAAGCTAGAACTTTATTGTTTGCTTTGGTACGTAAATTTTCAAGATGTGTATTGACACCTAAAGTTGTGTAAAAATTCCTGTAACCAATATAATATCAATATCGGTGTATTTCAAGGCAAAGTACTTGCTCCATTCCTTTTTATTAGAACGTGTGGCCGTGCCATTGACAGCTTTACTTATGGTGCTAGAATGTACTTCGCTGTACTGGGATGTACTGGAGTGGAAATGTATTGGGCACTGTACTGGATAACAGTTGTTTTTTAGAATGTATTAGAAAATGTACTGGAATTTTCTAGTTACTTTCATATTATTAAATTTCAGTGTAATGAATTGAATAAAGAACTTATGAAAGTAAAAAGTCAAGGAGAAAGTGATTATTTGGATTCTGCTGACCAAATATCGAGTATGAAAAGAGAAATACAGAACTTGAAAGACGAGGTGTGTTGCCACGATTATTTTTATATTTACGTGTTCTGAATTGACAAAAAAAGATAAGAATAACATTTAAAAATTGACCTCTGTTTCACAAATTTTGGAATTTCCTAAGCAATTGCAGCACGTGATTGCAATAAATGATAGAAAATGAGGTCATGCTTTAGTTATTTAAGGTTTTTACTTCCCTCAACCAGTTTACGTCATTTGGACTTTCTACTTAAGCCGGTTTTGGATGAGAAATTTTGGCTAAGCAAGAACTATGCCGAAAGCGTTAACCATGTACAAGAATTCCGTGGGAGAAGTGATTGTTTGGTGTTCGGGTGTTACGTTTCATCATTGTGACGTCATTGGCGCCTTTAGCGAGTTTTAGTTAAGCAATAAATATTAATAGGCACTGAGTAATCGTATCGTACCATACATAGAAGCATGCCGTATATAGAAGTATAGATTAAATTTGCGTGTTTGGGCATGAGGGTACCGTTTATGCGGAATTAATGATTAAATGGACGTAAATAATACCTTTTTTCATTTTGGTAATTTTGTATAAATAAATCATCACATGAATTTTATTTATCAGCCTTAATTAAGAGGATTATCAGTTGGCATGCAAAGAGAATTGCAGACCTCTTGTACTTAAAGTTGTGCTTTTGAAAAGATCGAAACCTTGTACCTGAATTTGCTGAATATTTTGGAAAAAGCGTTTCCCCAGAATATAGTGTAAGAGGGACGTTCATCACAAGAAAAGATTGACCTCAGTTACTAATTGGCAGTATAAATGTTCACAAAAATTATTATTTGATTTTCACAAATATAGGTTAGTCACTAATGTTCTAGGTAGTTTCGTATAAAGAACTAATAGCTAATAAGTCATTTCCTAGAAGTCTAACAGGTACTTTAGCTTAAAAAAGTTTGGAAAAACTGTATTAACCTTGTATCAGTAACACAGCTAGTTTTGCTGTTTTGTCTGAAACTTTATGCAATTAAGGAGAGGCAAGCCAAATTGCTTCAGATTGTTTGCATGCACTAAAAACTAAGGTTTTTTAATTTCAGTGCTATCTCAATGACCTGGCTATTTTGGCAGTTAATTGGTCGTAGCTAAAATTTCGTGAATGATACCATCACTACAATATCTTGCTTTCAGGTGACCAACGTTTATTATTATTAAGATACAGGAGACTTCCGCTAAAATATTAACACGAATTGAGTAAGAGTCGCTCAAGATAAGAAAATAACGCATTTTTGAATATTATAAAGTCCAAGGTCAATTCTTGTCTTTTGACCTAACTCTTGTCACAACCTTCCCCACTCCACCCCCCTTTTATACTTCCGTACACTTAGTGGCTCGATGCCTTGTATAGTTTTTCATTGTTTTTGAAAAAATACGTATGGTTTTTCTTTGTGCGGTGGTGTTTGAGAAATAAATGACAATATTGAAGAACAGGAGAAAAAAAATTGGATGAGGAACAAAACTATAAAGCCAATTTCAAACTAATCTTGATAGGTTTGTTAGAAAGTATAGAGAAAAATAAAAGCTGCAATGACATTACAACCGACGAGTCGTGGCATACCAAAGATACAGCCTTGTCTAACAGAAAAATTCCGAGGACAACGATAAGACTGTAATTAGCGAAACAGTAGATACGTTGAATTGCCTTATGATTCAAAATAAGCCTACAGAACAAGGAATAGAAAACCCAGCGACTGGAAAGTGAAGCCGACCCCATTCAGTACCGGTTAGTAGCCCGAATTGATGAAGAGTGTTGAACCGCAAGTTACTGATAGATAATTATAGGGCTAACGCGTCGCGACAAAAATAGGCACACTGTCCCCGTTTGCAATAGAAATGAACGAAGAATACCACAGATTAAGAATTCGGCAAGCGAAACCAGTGGGAAGTATGTTCATGCTAATTCGTGCTTTGGAAACAATTAAAGTAGAGAAGACAGTTTCAGTCTAACGAAAGGTTAGAAAAAGAGTTAGACAGAAGTTAGTTTGTTAACAATTAAGATATGTATCTGAACCTTTTTTCTTTCGAAAAATATATTTTATCCAATTAAATTTCTAAGAAATTGCCGTTCATCAAGTTAGAAAAAGAAATTAATTACAGTTATTAAATTGCAGAAAGTAATATTAATTTTGTTTTACTTTCATTTCCTTTAATAAGATAGTGTTTAATAATTTTGGTTCAGTAGGAAACTCTTAATACGAATTTTCTTTTTCTCTCTCCGTATTTTGTAATTGCAAGTAGATTTGTAATATTTATTTTAATGGATAGAAATTTGAATTTGTAAGGCACTAGGTCAGAAGACATGAGTGTCGGCATGGAGCCTTAAAGTGACGATTCCTTTCAAATTATTATTTTCTTAAACCGTAATTATGCGTGAAAACCGGAATCGTAAGTACCACTTCCCTTTAATTGCACTGCGAAACAGGCAAGCCAAATGTATACACTTTACAAGGACGTAATATGACAATGTCAAGCTTTTTAACCCTCCCCCCTTTCCACCCCACACTTCGCCAGTGGTATTTTACAATGCCAAAAATGATCATTGATCATTGATCAATATCAATTGTTGAGTTGATTAAATTGCTTGCAATTGGGCTGTACAGAGAACAAAATAAATGTATCGAGAGTAGAATGTACATTTTAGCTTTTGTTTTGGATTACAGCTAATAAAATTTTCTTCCCAACAGTTAAGTGAAGCAGAAGAGGACAGAACAGAGATGAAACATAAATACGACGACCAAGTGGAGGAAAACAGAAAACAAATTGATTTTTATGAAGGAGAACTTTCTGTACTTGAAGACCAACTTCAGGTTAGGATTTAGTCAAATGCCAGAAATATAATAAAAACCTTATAATGTTGTTATATTTGTCATATGAAAAACTGAAATGCCAAAACTCTTTCCTTGCAATCATCTGAAGCAACACTGCTGTTTGATGGTCTTAATTCAACCGCTTTCTCCACTGTATGCATACATTTTAGTCTTGATCGTTCTTTCCCATTCCTTTCCTTCATTCCGATTTTACATCACGACAGAGAATCAACTTGTGCTACTACCGCATTTTATCAATCACATGCCTTCCTAGGCACTTTTCTCCCTTTGCATCAGCATTTAATCGTACATTATAAGTACTCGTTTGTTATTTATCAACCTTGTTCATTAATAGTTGAGGTTTCCAGTTTTGAAATAAAAAGAGTTTGAAATGTAGGAAATGACTTACTGAGGCAGTAAAGTGACGAGTTAATCAAGAAAGTGTATCTCTGAAGTGACTTAGTACCCTTAAACTTAATATCCTAGGATGCCATTGTACGTAAAATTAAGGGATTGACATTTATTGGAATTAAACCCATGTATAAATCCAACTTCAATATTCATGAACATGTTCATCGTAGACGAACACACGAACAAACACATGAACAAACAAACATACGAACAAACAAACACACGAACAAACAAACACACGAACAAACAAACACACGAACAAACAAACACATACAGTCTTTTTTGGTTTAAGGAAGATAAGCAGACTTATTAAAAAAATCAGTCCTAACTGGGAGGCTGACACGTCACTGAAATGGCCGAATGAAAAAAGAGAAGTAAAATAAAACTGCATCTTTACAAAAAAATAAGTAGAAAGAAGTAACATAGAAATGTTACTTCTCGCTGCAGAATCTGGAAAACGATCATTAGACTTTGTTTACAAAATATGTTAAAACTAGAGTTTGAGGTAAACGGAGTAAGAATGGACGGTGATGGAAAACGTTAAAAGAACTTGAAGAGACCTATATATTATATAGTTAAGAGTATGAATATATAAACTAATTCATAGATTGCAACTTGATGAAAAACGTTGTGGGAGTGATTCCTATTTGTTATGTTCAATTAACACAGACACTTCTTGTTGTACTCCATTCATTTTGAACATAGACCTTTGCCGTATAATCCAGATGATTTGATAACAGATATTTTTGAATTTTTTGGCAATAGGAGGCCCCTTGATAAAAACAAGTTTATAATTGTCGTTTCTAAACTGTGTTTTTCATTTAAAAGTTTGATGGTTATTTTAATTAGAGAGTTTAGAATACTTACAGTACACATATTTTATGCAAGACGTTGAGGCACTTTTTCGTATAAGAAGAAATTCTATCAGGAAATCCCTTTCAACCAATGAAGATTGAATTTTTGTAAAGATCCAGTTTTATTTTACTTCTCTTTATTTCATTCGGCCATTTCAGTGACTTGTCAGCCTCCCAGTTAGGACTGATTTTTTTAATAAGTCTGCTTATCTTCCTTAAACCAAAAAAGACTGTATGTGTTTGTTTGTTCGTGTATTTGTTTGTTCGTGTGTTTGTTTGTTCGTGTGTTTGTTTGCTCGTGTGTTTGTTTGTTCGTGTGTTTGTTCCAGTTCGTTGTTGCCGGCCACACACCCTTCGGGTTGAGGTCTGTTATGATTTCGAGGCAGTTCAGCCTCACTAGAAATATTTTTCCGATATCAGCATTGACTTCCTGATTGTTTAAGATTGGAACCTACACTCCCCTACCTTAAAGGTTCTGTTATCTCTATGTGTAATCAACTGTATCAAGACAGGTGTAGATTTGCTCTCGATCCGGGACAGGGCCTAGTCAAGCTAGCGTATAGATTGAGCTAAAACAGTGGGGTGGATCTAAAAGTTAGGTGAAGGCCTAACCTTTTTTTCCCTTTTCATCCCTGATACGCGCATGGGCATATGACAAATCGAATAGTTCTACAAGACAACCTCATTTTTTTGACATTTATTTATGATAATTGATACATGTACTCTCACTTAAACACAGTTGCTTGTTGTTACAACGTTTGGCTTACAGTTATTGTCTTTTTTTCCATTGTTTTAGAGCCGGGAAGAAAGGCACGCTGAAGTTATTCATTTATATCGCTCGCATCTTCTAGCGTTTTACCTGGTATGTGATCAATTATGAAAGTACTCTAAGTGTGCTTCGTAGATTTACAAAGGACTTTGACCCACCCACTCTTGATACGGAACGTTTGTAAAAAAGCATTGCTTTTTTCTTAAAGTATTTTTTTTATCATCGGTTTATTGCTGGAGGGATCTTTTTTTGTTAATGGCATGAACCACTTTTCTAGATAGTGGTTTTCAAATGTATGCCTGTGAAATGTTCATGACTGTCACTGGACTTTGACTTAGTTATTTTAATACCTTAATAGATAATGACAAAATGCAGAGAAAGCCAGCATTGGTATTAAGTACTTGTCTGAATTATTCTGGCACACCTTAACTCATCAGCGGCCAATGGCTTGTGAAAAATCAATTGGCTGTTAACAGAAGCAACAAGACAGCAGTTTATCTTTAACTGGACTGTCTAAAGTTTTTCAAATTTGTAATAATTGGTAAATACTATATTGGAGATAAACACAATTTGAATGGTTTTAGGCTCCAAAAATGGAAAAGAAAAAGGCTCTTTGTCCTTCCTTCCTGAAAGTAGTGTGATATTGTGTAGTTTCACGACACGGCATTACAATATACGAATGAGACAGGGTTAGACATCATGAATGTACTTTTTGGTACCCTTTGTTAAATTTTGATATGTTGAAGAGTATTGTGTGAGGCTATGTATATAAATTGTTTGAATACCACCCAATTATATTATTTTTTGTGAAATTTCGTTTCAGGGAGTGGAAGATGAAAAGCTCGAAAGAGTTTTAGGAGAAATAGTCAAGCTACGAAAAAAGGAGGTGGCCACTTAACTTGGTTTATCATCAGTTTCTTCACACACACAAACACATATATCAAACTAGATAAAGATTAGTGCAAGACTATATGAAAATGTCACATCAACAAAAACCTCGGGTTACTGAGCTTAGAACTTTGTTTCAACAGGTTTGTTATCTATGCATTGGGCGCTAGCACTGACTGTTATTTAGGTTGTTATTGCCATATGAAACTCTAAAGATGGTCAGCAGTTGCTGGATAACTGCTGACAGTATAAACAGTAAAGTCTTATTAATCTTGAACCTTTTTTTGTATCCATGATCCTTAGCTTTATTGTAAAGTTTCCGCTATACAAATTTTTGTTCGTTGCACGAAATTGTTTAACATTAAGCACTTTTCGTAGCTTGGACGCAAGAACAATGCGTATGACTCCTTAACTGTTACATACATGCTTTTTTGAAACCGCAACAATTTTAGTTTATTCTGTGAAACAAGGATTAGGCTGTTGCCATTGCAGGAGTAATAGCAGTAAAGGCTCACACTTAGCATGTAGTACTTTTAAGGTTACGCAATAGGTGCAATAGATGTTTTTGTTAGAGCCACCTATTGCCAATTTAGCTGCTTTTCTATTTAGCGTTTAAGAGGTACCAGTTCCCATAGTCACGTTTGTTATAGGGTCCGTGATTTTTGCTACACAAATTTAAGTACACTGCATTGTGAAAAAACCTGAGATCGCTATATCCTTGCATTGTAGAAGTTCTCGTGTATTTTTGCTAAGTTTTTTCCCAGGAGGTTTATATTAAAAGGTGCACAGTGCTGGTTGTTCTTATTTCAGGTGGTTTTTTAGAAGTAAGTGTAGCAGCTGTTGTAAATGTTTTTATCCATTTTTCATCTGTATAAGTTTATTAAAGAATAATTGGCATGAAGCATAACATAAGCACTGAGTTTCTAGAATTTTATTTCTTTCAGCGAGTTCCCAGGTTTTTTTTGGTCGCAGTTGATATGATCGTCATTTATTTCATAAACATATATCTGATGTACTTTTGAATCACTATCTAAACGATTCTAATAGCAAGGGATTTATTATGTTCCCTACTTTTAGGTGGTGTTTATTGTGATTTCATAGTTTTATTAAGAATATTGTTTTTGTTTCCATACAAAAGAATTGCCCATTGAATTTCATTCAGTTATTTTAAATTGCGAAAAAATAAATGATTAAAGGTTATGTATGAAGTTAGAAGTTCCCAATAACAGAAAAGGCTTGTGTGTGGGTTTATATATATATATATATATATATATAGAGAGAGAGAGAGAGAGAGAGAGAGAGAGAGGGAGAGAGAGTGTGTGAGAGAGAGGGAGAGAGAGTGTGTGAGAGAGAGGGTGGGTGGGTTAGTGAGTGAGTGCATCCACGTATGTATGCCCACGTATGTGTGTGTGTGCGGAAGCTGGTTGGAGGGTGGGTTGTAAATTGTGTCTGGGTTTGTTTGGTAGACAGATGGAATATTTCAAAAGTTGAAAATTATTCTGAATGGCATCAGTGATTAACTTGTGAATCATTTTGACAAAATAATTCAAAGACCCTGTACAATAGTCTTCTAACTACTTACTCCATGCGTTAGTAGTAAGTGTGGCTATTCTTCTTACTATGCCTTCTCTTTGACCATTTTTAAGAAAGTATTTGGCTACCTTGTCAAGTGCGACTAAATCAATTACTGTAGGCATCGACTTTCTTTCATGATCTTTGTGCATTCTGTGGAATGTTCGTTATAACATTTCCTCCAGTTCTAATGAACGGTCATTAAGGAAATAGACCTCAAATTTACCTGCCTTTATAACTCTTATACCCAACAAAAACAAGTACGGTTTTTAAACATTGTTCTTGTAGTGTATGAGATTCTCTGCATGTTTTGGAAGGTCACCATTCCTAAAGGTCTGACATCTCCACTCTTTTGTTCATTTTTCAGAAAGTGCAAGTTGTACTTTTTTCCCTCATGTATTTTTGATATTTTGGTCATGTAATGAAGTTATATCATTGTACCTCCACAAAATCTTTCTGCATGTAATATGACATTTTAAATCATTTCTGATGTTTTATCCCATTATGTTATTTGTAGAAAATGAATGGCTTCTTTAAGTAGTTACGTAGAAGCCTTCAGATTTCAGGTAAAACCTAATGCTCCGTTTTGTTAAGGGCGTTTCCAGTTTTTAGTCGTCATTCACTAACAATGGTGCGTTGTTTCTATCCTTTTGGAATTTTTGTGAATTTTATTTGATGTGATGTGATGAATTACTTTTGATACCCAAAGAATAAGTAAAAACATAATACTGGAAATAATCTCATACCTTTTTGAGTGTGCGCAGAGTGCAAATTTGGTGCTGAATTTTGAGGTATGACATGTGTAATAGCAAAGAGAAACGCATGGGCATATTTCCACAATCCAACATTTGAGTTAGGCAACGCTGCTGGTAATACGGGTTGTATTGTTGCGTAACTTTTTTTGCGGCATCATTTCCATATAGGATGTGTACACAGACTTTGAGATTGTTATTCATGTATTATTTTGTACTTGAATGCTAAACCGTTGCATTATGTCAGGGCTATAGACACAATTCAGCATTGGGAGATGTAGGCTGTTGGTATTACAATATAGAGATGTTTTGTGGTTGAAATTAAAAAAGGTGAAAAAAGAGGCTATTTTTTCAGGGTTTTTATTTGAAAATAGTCTGGTAGGGGAAATAGGCCGTTTAATTTCATTGTGAAGATCTTTGAGTTAAGAAACAAAATTTTGTTGCTCTTATTTTTTCAAAATTATTCTAAATTTTATCTTCTTGGTGGTGTACATTACATAGATAGCTCCACACCTTTTACCTTAATTAGAATTATTGACTACATGTGCCAATGCGAAATTGTACGCTTTAGAAACATACAGAAACATATAAGATAACATATTTTTTAGAGATTAAAAAGTGTTCATATTTGTATTAACCTCTAATTTCTAATTGCATTAATTTGTAAATTACAGACCATTAAAGTTATTGAATCACAGCTTGAAAAGGGTTTTTTTTCAGTTGGTTCAGAACTTTCTGCTGTGTATTTTTTTTGTCCTTTATCATCCACACACAAGCCAATGATTCCCCTACGTACTGATAATAATAATGTTCCTTATGTGGTTCCAATTTGTAATTGGTTAGTGCCTGTTGAGTTTTATTTTAGCTACTACCATTTTGACACGGCCAGCTTTGATCCTGGTAAGTACGGTCTCGGCATGGTGACGCCTGGATACTGATTAGCTAGGTTATCCTGACTGGTTGGTAACAAATAGCCTTCATTTTAAGCTGTTCTTCCAGTACCATGGAAGAAATCGATCTCGTCGTTCATGTGATTTCGAATCTGGTTCGTCGTCGATTTGGAGAATGGTGTTTTTTGTACCTTGTGCCGCCCCTGGTGGTAAGTGAAAGTTTTTTGTTTCTGGTTTCTTTCCAAACTGATCTGCCTTTTGGCGGTGAGGGGAGGTTTGTTTCCCGTTTCATGAGACCGGATCGAGCTCACCGGGGTGGTCT
>RDPX01000102.1:570798-606855 GCA_003991215.1 Morbakka virulenta
GGGGGGGGGGGGATCCTGTAGCTGAGTGTAAACATAACTAGTTTAACGATAAGTTTCAGAAAGAACTAGAACTAAATCTAAAGAAAAGCCTATGTAAAAACATAAGATATTTTTTAAAGCTTCCAAAAAACTAAAGCTTAATTACAGTTTATTAACAAAACAAATATCATAGGGATGTCAGACAAGAGGTAAACAATAATGGAATTTGCATGTCCTTAGATCCTTGGAATACCCTTAAAAACCTAAAAAAATATGTCGTCGCCATGATAATAATCAGGATCGTAATCAGGATCATTGTTACCATGATAATTGTCATGATCATCGTCATGGTGATGAACAGGATGATGATGATAATAATAAGGAAAACCATCGTGATGATCTTTGTTCACCACCCTTTTAATATTGCAGCATGAGCTATATGTATTTTTTGTGATGGATCTCCTCCCAGATGCATCGTCTTGCGCAAGTTCTTTTTTAAATTTTAACTCAAGTAGGTTTCCTTGAATAACCTGTCCCCGTATCTGAGGAGGTCTCTCCCTGACACTCTCTACGTTTAAATTTCTGCATCGACAAACCCTTTTACCTTCATTTACCCTCTTTAAAAATATTTTTTTTATTCAAATCGTCTGAGACGCATATATGAAGGCAGAATGGATTATTATAAATACCTTAAAGACACCTGGCTCTAAGTAGATTTTGAGATACCACAAATGATATTTTACTGTGGTTAATTATCAGCACGGCTCTAAAAAACACTAAGTGGGTAGAAAATGGAGCACAACAAAGCATGAAGACCTTGGAAAAACTGCCATTTAAAATTTTTCACATAATGTATCCTGTTGGATTTTCAATAATAAAATACTGGAGAGACCACAGTACGTAAGGCCTGTACAACATATCTTAAGTATGTAAACTGTCCCACGACAACTTTACACAAACTGCTTTAGCCAATAATGTGGACACAACAGTGTTGATTTCCCATAAATGTTTAAAGCATTTTAAGTCTACTATTCGTTTTAGGATTTATCACATATATTCATGCATTTACATAAATTTGCCTTTTGGATTGTGTATAGATGTATATAAAAGTTGGTGCAGAATCTCTCCTTTGGTTTGTTTTTGATAACGATTGCATGTACTGAATACACATTAACACAATAAGTGTAATTTGAAAAGCCATTTGTAAATGAACATTTGAATCAAATATTATTCCCTTACAAAAATTATGAGTTACAAAAATGCTTTTAGTACCTCTTTTAATGGTCGTGAAATTTCTGTTAAGATCTCCTGTTCATTGAACAGTTTCCCTTGATAACGGTGCTCATAATAATCTGAAATTCTTTCTCGAATATCATCTGGTAAATGGCGATAAGCCATGTATTCTTCGATTTGTTTAAACTGAGGAAAAAAGATTCAAACAAAATATATTAAATCTAAAGTAATATACACTTTGATCTACAGTCGCAACAGTCACACCCATGCTCAAACTACCACAGGTTATGGATAAAATATCATTTTATTGCAGGTCCATCTTTCAGGTCATAATAATGATATAGTATTACATACAACCTACTTTTGAAGATAGGTAAGTGTAATAACCAACTGATGCACTTAAAGGTAAAATACAAAGATGAAAAGTTACTTGGAACACCTGACTACTATCACAGTTATTACAATCCGTAAAACAAATTAATTGGCATCTGCCTATTGAAAGTCATCAAACGAAAGAATGACAGGGGAAAGCTATTACAGAAAATAAACTTGAACAGAAAAGAATGCAATATTTTATTTAATATTTCGTGTGTTTTTTCCTTCCTTTACTTACTTTACTAATAAAGTGTAAGAGGGTCTATTTCAAATAGGCACCTTTGAACATTTTCGTCCCTTGCCAGTAGCAGTTTTGAGTACTGGCATTGTTAATTTTGTTTTCATAATCAAACGTTTAAAAATTGTGAACTTTAAAAGAAGTAAATTAAGTATGGAGAGATAGATAGGAAAGAAGAGTGAAAGGGGGGAGGGGAGAGAGAGGGATATGTATGTATATATATATATAAATATATATATATATATAAATATATATTCACCAGTGTCCTGATGACACTGTTGAAATTATGGAAATGACAATGTTTTGTTTTTATTTCTCGTGTTATTTTCCTTAGTTTTTGAAGCCAAAAATTGGCTTTCTCTTATTTTGTATTCTGCAGGAGATTTTTTTAAGAACCAGACTCACCTCCTTCAGAATACGCTTATTCACTGCATATTGAAGTTACAAGCTGTTAATTTCTCTGATTTTCCCCCCAGCTCCTGTGCAAGGCAGCTTTACTCCAGGGAACATAAAGTGCTCCAATCACATCTGTCAACCCTCAACGGTTAATATAGCGAGCCATTTATGGGAATAGGATCTGAAATTACAGGATGCAGGATTGGTCTTCTAGATATAGATGTCATTTGATATTTGACTAATTCTCGTACATTACCACATAGATTTGATTTACTTTACACTAACTAGGCTGCATTAAGTTAATATTGTTAAGTGATATTATATTCTGACGTATCTATAGGTTTAGCAATGCGAAGAAGCCTGAAAAAACGTATTATGAATAATAGCTTTTAGGTTTCCGAATGTTATCAAATTTCATATTGTATTCAATTCCAGTCTTTAGTTAGATTCTGGGTTTGTAAATTGGTTCACAAATTACCAAGTGTCAACGGTCTGGAAATCAGCAGTTTCTAGTCGGTTGACATGGCCACTTTGAAAGTTTCTTTTGTTCCTACAGGGGTCAAATAGAAGTTTCCATTCTACACAGAGACGATTCAGGAAAACCAATTTGTGGCAAAAATATAATATAAATGGAGAAGAGGATTTCAAATTGCAGAAACATGAAAAGTATGTTAACACCGAGCTGGATTCGAACCAGATGTTCTACCTCCTGAGCTCTCAACTGTCGTCCCCTACCAACTCGTTTTTGTAACCAAGTCTTTTAGTCTCTTGTTCTTTCCCCAGATCCCTATCGATGGCTATCTCATTCAAATCACACATGTGAGGCTTGGCCTCTTATATAACGACTGCTTCTGTTCCAACGTCAGATTAAATGACGCCAACATACGCGCAGGACAAAGAAAGAAGTGAAATGAATGAAACGGCTGCAAAAATAAGAGGGCTAGGCACAAGGGCAGACAACTCTGGTGGTAGAGCATGTATTCCTGATAGACATTGGCATTGGTTCGAAGTCCATTCTATACACACACATTTTTCATTTTTTAACAACCCATTTTTACTATTAATAACTATGAATATGACACATTTATTGATATAAGTTAGATCATGAAGAGGTAACGGTAGTTTCAAAAATTAATATCGTTAAGAGTGAAATGGCAGAATTAACCAAGCGTTGATGGACCTTGCAGAGTTGAAGAACACTTAAAGTTAAATTGATAATAGAGTATGCTATAGAATGACAGAAATAACATTCTCTTTTGATTATGACATTTAAAAAAAGGCTACTGCAACATTCATATGGAATAAATTTGACTAGCGTCACTGAAGGAGGAGAAAGAAAAGCATAAATCTGTAGTAGTGAGCTTTTTTTGGAGGTTTTAGGGTCATTTCCCCCCAGCAACTGCGGCTCAGACGGTGCCCTTCAGAGGGACTTTGTTTTGGCTGTGAGTAATTTCTTGGCCGGATGCCCTTCCTGACGCCAAGCAATGCCTTTTTTTTGTAAAGTTCCAAATTTTCCTCTCGCGCTCGGGGAATCGGACCCGGAATCCCTTGGTTACTGTGCAACTGTACTAACCATTAAGCCACGGCTCCTCTGAATCTGTAGTAGTAAACAAAATAAATAATTCTTCCGAAGAAAGGAGAAAAGGGAGATTAAAAGGCAAGCTCATTTAGCCAAAGCTTTAAAAGGAAAAGAGATTCAAAGCTTAAATGGTAGAAGGGAATCAAATATTTATTTAAATCAAATACGACCCAGTAGGGGGTAAATGATTTGTGAACCAAATGGCAAAAATGGAGCCTGACATTAAAACGTACCTAAATATTATCCACATAGTGTAGTTTTGAGCTGAAGGTGGAGGGAATATTCTAATAGGAGATCTCTGTTGAGAAAAACAGACCGATAGAACACTATAATGACAAGCATTGTCTTTATTTTTATCAATTAGTCGGCCTATTATTGTGAAAAATGACCAATAAGGTAACAGAGTCATCTGTACTCAAAGAAGAGAGTGAAAAAAAAGCAATTTCTTCAAAAGTGCGAAAAACAAGATGTGAACAGTTATCTCTTAAGGGGAATTGCTATCTTTACTAAAAAAGTTATTTTGGTTGTGAATGCAGCTCAAGACCTATTAAACTGTTTTACCTCTTTGTAGCTTGTGAATTGAGCAGTTAGGACAAATTACGGCCATGAATGCCGATTAGAGATTGATTCTGAATAACCAGCAATAAAGTTGTGCATTCACTTTTGAATTGAATTAACTAAAAAGTGACAGTTTTCAAAGTCATTAGCCCAAACATAATACGGGAGGTCTTATTTTCCATGTCGACTGCAACTTTCTGAAATTGAAGAGTGTATTCTGGAGTAAACCATGAGCTTCACTCATTCATTTTTTAGCATCAGCAATAACTTTCCTTATAGAACTTCCAAATACAAAAGCATCTTTTTACTTATCATTGCAGTAGGTATTATTCCAATTAGTTAGCTTATAAGAATAGGAATTGTACATGCAAAAGCTACACTGTGCAATAGGCAATGTATGCTAGGATGGTAAGCGAGGTAGAGTATGCGGAAGTATCTGTAAGCAGAACAAAAAGAGGGCCTTAGTTCCCAACAAGATCAAAGTACTATTATAATAAATCAATTTGAAATGAACTTTCCAATTTGAATGGATGACTACATTATGTGCTACCTAAGTTTTGTTGATTGCTACACTCAGGATCACCCTTTTCTCTTCTGTTAATACGAGAAAAAAATATATATAACATACGGACAGTAATTTACATGAATATCGAAAATCTTCATCGCATTCACAGAACGAAATTTACCTGACCTGTGTCATTTCTTTACTTTCTACAGGGATAAAAAATTACTGGCGGTATCGAAAGAAGTTATGTTTTTGTCGGAAACAAGACAGATAAAGTTTATCAGAATTGGATTTTCTCTTAATCAAATCATGGTTTTTCAGCATTTAAAAAATAGCATTGGCCCTCTGATTTTGTGAGGGATTACAATAACTTCTAACTTACTTATTGAGCATCTGGACATAATACAGTCAATTGGCTCATCAGATAAAGATATAGTGCAGCTTGAACCTAATGTATCTGAAGAAAACTCAATTCTGTGGCATAGCAAGGTAATATTCACCTGCTAGTCCAGGAAAATAGCATTAAGGATAGGATTATTTGAACATCAAGCTGAATCAATGTCTGGAAGAACAAATTACGATGGTACTCTGAACAAACTTCAAGCAATGAGGAATAGATAAAAAATTATTAAAAAAGCAACATACTAAAACTATCTGAAGAAGAGCACGTTGAAACTTTTATTTGTTTTAAACTGAATTTTAAGTGGCCACAATAGCTTCGATGAAGACTCGCTATATCATCAAATCATTTTGCTGCCCTCGTAATCCGATCACTGTAATCATTTTCCTTCTTGTGGAAGTTGAGGTCGCTTCCTTCATACGGAAACAATAGGGGATCTTCTCTTTACCATTAGTGCAGCATTTCAAAGATCTCCTTTTTCAAGAAATTTCTCCATACACAATGAATATTGATGTTAGTTCAAATATTGTGTATTTTCTCTATTTTTATTGTGGTTCTATACGTAAAAACGATTGCATAATCTTTAGGTTGCAATAAAAAGTTAAAATCAAACTAAAGTGAAACGAACTATAACAGCAGAAATTTAATAACAGAAATACCTTTCTCTACCTTTTTATTTAAATCTTCACACACACACATTTACACTACCCCATCCAAATAATATTAGGTTTCTTGAGACAAATTTTTGTCTTCATATTTTTTGTAAGGATAATAAAAGATACCAGTAAAGAACCAGCCTAATGGATAATTATTTTTTCAAACTGGAGTTTTTTGGTTAAAACATCCAGCTTTTGAGCTAATATTAAACCAGTCTATCATCTTGGAAGGTAAAATATATAAGATACCACATTTTTATCAGACAAAAGTAAAAAACACAAAATTTAATTTAGCATTTCAAAAAACAGGAATATGGTACTCCTAAAGTATAAAATCCTCGCGCTTGCACTACATGGCGTCGATGCGCGTCCACTAGGTGGTGGATAGGGGTAGCACCGTACGGTGTAGTGAACCAACGTAGTCAGAGGAAATCCCAACAGAAAACCCTGGCCTCCCAAGGCCTGGGGTGAGGCTGCAGGATAACAATCTGCACCTGAAAAACAATCTGCACCTGAAAAACACTTCTTGTTGCAGAAACATTTCGAATACAACACAGGGGACAGCGGAGATTGCCAACTCCGACGACAGTATGACGAAAATGGGCCAAAGCCTCCGGAAAGCACAGCTATTGGGGAGATCTTTAGCCAACCTTAAACCAGCTTTTAATATTGGACACTGGAATGTCAGAACAATGTACAGAGGAGGAGATAAAACACAAATCGCTGGAGACATGGAGAGCTACCAACTGAACGTTATTGAGATCACTCAGGGTAGAGGGACAGGCGAGGGACGGCTTCAGCACAAACAATCATCCTCAACAGAGACGAAGAACTGACCGAGTCTCTATCTTGGTCATCCAGAAAGCAATAAAATCATACGTGAAATTGACGCTGGTCAACAAGAGGAATCATCACAGCGAGGTACTCAAATATAAGCAAGTGACAGTGGTCCAGGTGTATTCGCCCCATAAAGAGAAAGAAGGTGACGAAAAGGAGTAGTTTTTTCAGAATTAAAAGGAAGTTATTGATGGATGCAACAAGAATGAGACTATAATAGTCATGGATGATCTGAATGCAAGAGCTGGGAATGACAACAGTAGATACGAGAGGACAATGGATACACACGGACTAGGAATACAAAACGACAAGGGAGAACGACTTTGCAAGTTCTGTCATCTGAACGGACTAGTCATCGCAGCCACCTTATTCCCTCACAAGGATATATATATATATATATATATATATATAAGGCTACATGGGTATATCCAGATGGAAATACAAAGAATCAAGTAGATAATTTTATGATCAATCGACGATGGAGATCATCAGTACTAGATACAAGAGTACTGAGAGGAGCAGATCCCCAACAGAGAGCATGAACTAATGTATACATGGATTAAACTGTGTCGTAGCACACATAAGAACAGCAAGAGAACCAGACCGAGCTTTGGTATGAACCATCTACAAGATGCAGGCGTCAGGGATGAATACTGACCGACACTAAAGAAGAAGTTAGGAGAGATTAGAGTCGAGAGTAAAGACATTGAAGAGATATGAAAGGAACAGAGTCTAAACCGCAGAAGGGGCACCAGAGTTTCGAAAAGGGAACAGCAAAGAGTAGATATAGGATGAATCTTAGAAATTGATAATTGAGAGAAAGGAAATCAAAAAAAGAATACAAAGTACCAGATCTGAGAAAATCAAAGGAAGAATGAAAGACGAATACAAGAAGAAAGACAAACAGATGAAATGGAGCGTCAGAGAAGATAAGAGAAAGTGGACACAAAAGAAATCCGAAATGACAGAAAGCGCAGCAGAGAATAGAAGGTTAAAAGAATTACACAGTATCGTCAAGCAGCTGACAGAGTAAAACATGAGACAAGCAGCAGGGGTGAATAATAATAATAGGGGATTGTTGAAGAATAAAGAAGCGAGGCTCGAGAGATGGAGAGAGCATTTCCAAGAAGTGCTGAAAAGAAACACACGAGAGGATTTACTGGAGGAATAAGGAGAAGAGAGAGAGAGAGAGGAACTTTCTGCACAAGCTCCTTCACTACAAAAAAGCAAGAATCAGCGAAAGTCCTTAAAAGCGGAAAGGCACATGGCGCAGATCAAATCACTGCTGAGGGATTGAAAACAGACCTCGAGCAGACCAACATTGAACTGGCATACATCTTCGACATTATCTGGGGGAAAGAAGCAGTTCCCACAAGTTGTACTAAAGGTCTCACCTGCAAAACTCCTAAGAAAGGTAATCTACAGGATTGAGAAAACTGGATGAGAATTACCTTACTACCACTGGCCAGCAAAGTCCCCAGCAAGATCCTTGTAACCAGGATGCAGAAAGGAGTGGATGCATCACAAAAGAAAGAACAAGCCAGCTTCAGGGTAGGAAGAGTAACTGTCGACCAGATATTCATCCTCAGAAATATTCCAGAACAAGTAGATGAATTGGATGCCATAATGAACATCCACGTCATGGACTAAAAGATATTTGATTCCATAGACAGAGACAGCTTGTGAATCATCACGAGTGAGTTTGGAATCTCGAAGAAGCTGATCCGTGGTCAGGATCCTTTACAAGGATTTCAATTCGCTACTATTGACGAGAATGAAGCAACAGAATAGTCCCCTGTGATGAGTGGAGTGAAGCAAGTATACTGCATGTCAGGATTTTTCTTCCTATTAGTGATAGACTGGACTGGACTCCATTTCTATTCAACTTTCATTTGCGAAGAACTTGGGATTTCAAAAGCATGCTGAAGGACCTTGACTTCGCCAATGACATCGCCATTTTATTATCAACCACGAACTACCTTCAACAGGAAACTGAAAGATTAAAAACAAATGAAGCCAAAGTTGGACTAAAACTTAATGACAAGAGAAGCAAAGTTAGGAAGGCTACAACAGAAAAGAAGATAGGCTAAAAGTTAGACAAAATGATGTTGAAGTGGTAGAGAAGTTGTCCTACTTAGGAGCAAGTGTTTCAATAGATAAAGGACGTAAAGAAAACGCCAAGAAAAAGTTAGCATTGGCAAGCGCACAGATAAAGAGGCTCTCCAATATTTAAAAATAAACCGTTATTAGCAGAAGGGCCAAAGCTTCCTTATTCAAGGGCCTTGTCATGTCAGTGGATGCAAAACATCGAAACATGGAAGCTAACGAAAAGAGAGGAACGGAAGCTCGATATTTTTTAGACCAAATTCCTGAGAATGATTTTCAAAATTGACTGACAACAAAATATCCTGGATGAGACCGTTCTGAAGATCGCAAGGTCAAGCAAGGTTAGCAAGGAGGTGAGGAGAAGACGGAGGACGTAGATTTGACATGTGTTGAGGACAGATAGAAACGACTACTGTGCAGTTAGTTGCCTTAGGGTGGACACCAAAAGAAACAAGGAAGCGAGGATGACCCAAAACAACTTGGAAAGAATGGTGAAGAATGAGCAAAAAAGAGCTGGATAGAACACATGGAAGGACATCCGTATGACATAGGGCAGCCAACAGACAGAGCTGGAGAAATTATGCTCAGACCTTATGCTCCTCCAGGAGAGAGGGCGTTAAGGAGGTAAGGAAAGTATAAAATTAAAGAAAATGCAATAATAAGGAACGTCGCAAAGAAGAGGTGGGGAAAGCATGACTTTCCCTACCTCGTATCCCCAAAGACAGGTCTGTCAACTTTACATAGTTTTACTTTCCGTCTAGCTAAAAGGACGTAGTTCCAATAATTTTATATTTACGTAAATCATACAATAACGTCAAAAGCCATCTATCTATCTATCTTGGTCGATTTTCACATCGCCCAAGTATGGAGACACAATCCTTCCAGCACTCTCTATCCATCATGATTGTTTTTAACTCAGCTGTATTGTCCAGCCCCGCGCCTTGCAATATGTTGTCTACATATGTAAATTTCTGCCTTCCTCGATTTCCATGCCCATCCATTGGTTGCCATAGGACAAGTTTGTTGGCTACTTCTTTTTCGTGTCTGACACAATGTCCGGCTAGCCGCATTCTTCTCTGTTGGACTTTGATGGATACTGGAGGTAGTTCTCCATATAGGTGACTNCACATCGCCCAAGTATGGAGACACAATCCTTCCAGCACTCTCTATCCATCATGATTGTTTTTAACTCAGCTGTATTGTCCAGCCCCGCGTCTTGCAATATGTTGTCTACATATGTAAATTTTTGCCTTCCTCGATTTCCATGCCCATCCATTGGTTGCCATAGGACAAGTTTGTTGGCTACTTCTTCTTCGTGTCTGACACAATGTCCGGCTAGCCGCATTCTTCTCTGTTGGACTTTGATGGATACTGGAGGTAGTTCTCCATATAGGTGACTATTGGGGATATGCTGTTTCCATGAAATATTGAGGGCAAAAGCCAATAATAATAAAAAATTAATAGATAGCATATCATATTAAATAACAAACAAAAATAGTTATAAATATTAACACAATAATTATTGGGTAAATACTATAATATTGTCATAATTATGTAAAGAATAAAAAGAAGTTGCTGCAAAAATTCATAATTATGTTGCAACAGATGGGACTAGATTTAGCTAAAGAATAAGGTGCCAAATTAGTTTGACAAACATCTTAAACAAGGGTTATCTACCCCTCAAAATCACTCTTATAATGTCTTTTGAAGTCTCTTTGGTTTGAATCCAATTAAACCTATTTCTTCTTTTCACACCATTTTGGAAAATAGATAATTTCCTGTTGTCAAAACGTTTAAATAATAAATTTACTCAGCTCTAAAATTGCTAATGAGAAATGAGCAAGAAAAGGTCATACATATTTTTGTCGTTTTTCATTTGACCTCCTTTTTTATTTTTACCTTTTTGTTTTTTATTTTATGCTGCTTCTGTGACATCCGGCCTGTGGCCTCTGACGGCGTTTAAGTGTTCGAGACCTTTTCATTTCTGTCCAGTTCATTAGGGACTCTGCCAAGCCTTGTATGGAACATAGTAAAGAGTATTGTCTGTGTTTTGAAAACAAATGTTTTTCACGTACAGGGAGGATTCTAAAAAATTACGATAATTTTCGTGGTGCTGGTGAGATAAGTTTGGAATACCTGCATTTGGAAGGATTATCGGATGTCCTTTTCTGAAGAAATTGCAAATATTTTCTTTTTATTTATATGATAACGTTGTAAATATTAAATTTTTATAATAACCCAAGGTAGTCCCTAGCAAAAACCGGGAAGAGAGAGAGAAAGAGAGAGAGAGAGAGAGAGAGAGAGAGAGAGAGAGAGAGAGAGCAAACACTATTAATGTAAAATTTGCTTGGAATATTAAGAGCACTTTTTGTAAGGAAGTGCATGTACTGCAGATACTTTTTTCTATTCATGTAGCACGTTATCGATGTTCCAGTCCTGGGTAACGCCAAACAAATATAGATCCATAATACTTTTATCTGGTTTTGGATAAAAATTGGATATTTTCCTCAAATTTTTAGGGAGCATTGTAATGAAAGATAAACCTGTGACTTTGCGATGGATTTGGAATTTTCTATCTTTTTAATTCTATTAAAACTTTAATGAAAGAGTGGCTGTGTCTACTAAGGAAAAGATACAATTTAGAACAACTTCATTTTCACATTCAACTTTCACTTTTAGCTATTTCAGCCAAAATTAGCTATATTGCATTTTTAAAAGTAAACATGTTTATTATTTGATCCTACCAATTCCGTCACAGAAAATATTCCTATAGAGAGATCCTGATGTTAAATTTTTTTCGCTGACATATAAATCAACGTTCGATAGCAGTAGGATACAAAAGATGCCACACTGTTTGGGATCGTTAGGATTGCATATGTCTATTTTTCATATTTGAACGTTTCCTAGGATGTTTTGTATATTTCAAAGTTGATTAAACCGAAGAAGATTAAGAGAAGTTCATTAATGTAAATAATCCATCTGTTCACATCTACCTTTTCGCCATACTGTCGTCTTGCCGAGTCTACTTGCTGAAGAAATGCCATTGAATGCGCTATAAATAAAGCATAAAAGGTTGCTCCAGTAATCATACTGAAAGTTGTTATATAAGCTTCCGAAAGATTGGCAGGTGGAAATCGCCCATATCCAATGCAAAGCATATGTGACAGTGCTTTGAAAAGTGCCCATGAATACTGAGTAAACCATGGCGAGTCCTGTGAGAAAACAACAAGAAAGGAATTGCTGTTATGAAATGTTTATTCAAATAATTTGAATCCCCACTTGGACATGCTATGAGTAACATATGTTATTTAAATTTAATTCAGACTAAGGTCACTGGTAGCATACCCTGCTCAGTGATAATAGATGGCACCATATTCATTGTCTTGGCAACAACTTTTTGGACGGTCTGCTTTTGTCAAAACTAGAACTGAATTAGCGTTCAAGAATAGTTTTCTTTTGAATTTGTACAGCAATTTCAGAATTTCATACAAGGTAAAAATATTCCTTTGTTTTTGAGATATATTGTAAGAGTTTAAAATGGCGCATTTTAAATGGATCATTTAAAATACCTAAATTGGGGCTGTGGAACATATCCACAGCAAGACACTAGTAACTGGTGAGCTGTTTTAAAGAGAACGTTTCATTTTATGGCATAAGCAGAAACAGATTATACAAAAAAAAGAACTACAACCTACAGAAATAAACTTGTACAAAAATGTAACTGAAAAAGAGAATTGGGTATGTAAGATAAAAGCTGCACTATAAAGTTGCCATAAAAACTATGGATACTGGTTGAAAACTTATTCAGTGCTATTTACATTTTCGGCTTATTTTTCTTTAAAATAGATTTGTTTAGTCAAAATCTATTCATTAAATTTGGTTTCATTGTTTAGAAGAAATATTTTTTTCCAATTTTAAATAAATGCAAATATTTGAAGCAAATAAAGACAAAATTACTATACAAATATACATAAAAATGTTACACAGAAAGTTATGTATTGTAATACAACGATTCATTTATGTAAGTATATAACTATGTAATATAACTTTGAGTATGCTATATATGAAAAAGCTTAAAAATATAAGAACAACGTGATGTAAGCATGCCTCTTATTTTCTTGTATATAATGTTATGACTGAACAATTCATCCTATCTAACGACCTGTCAATAATAATGATAATAATAATGATAATAATATAATAATGATAATATTAATAATCAATGTTAGAAAAATGAGGCAGACCTACGGTTTTTACAAACACAAAATTTTGTTTGGTGTATTTTCTGTGGTCAAGTTCTATGTTTTATCTAGGTATCATCCTCTGTAAAATATTATTTTAACTTAGTATGATTTTCTTGACTGCTTTCTTAGTTTGTTTTAATTATATTGTTTATTTAACAATTATTCTTTGTTTCTGTTTTATGCTTTGTTATTATTTCCTTTACTAGTAAATATCTGTGTACAATTTGTATTTCGTTGTATAATAATGTTTTTTAGCCTATTATTCTTTATTCTGAAAAATTTCCTCTTTTATTCTGTTCTTTTAAAATGTAACACGCAGAAAATGTAACAAGACCTAAGTAGAAATGAATGGCTCAAAGGAATGCATGTCAAGAATTATGGGGGACAAATTATTTTTGGGAAAGGCCACATGAAAGGGTAACATCAAGAAAGACACAGGAGCCCACAGTCGATAAGTTTGTGCAATGTTAGTACAATGTTTGTAGCAGTATATTTGTAGGAGTATTAAGTTGCATACAAGATTTGGTTACACAAGCTATGTTTTGTACCATGTCTGTTTCATGCTTGTACCATGTTTGAACTATTTGTGCACCATTTTTGTACCATATTGGCACCATGCTTGTAATATTTTTGTACCATGGTTGTAACAGATTTGTTCCATGCTTGTAATATGTTTCTACTATGTTTCTACTATGTTTGTACCATGCTTGTATCATGTCTGTACCATCTTTGCACCATTTTGTACCACCATTTTGTACCATATTTGCATCATGCTTGTAATATTTTTGTACCATGCTTGTAACAGTTTTGTTCCATGCTTGTAATATGTTTCTACTATGTTTCTACTATGTTTGTACCATGCTTGTATCATGTCTGTACCATCTTTGCACTATTTTGTACCACCATTTTGTACCATATTTGCATCATGCTTGTAACAGTTTTGTTCCATGCTTGTAATATGTTTCTACTATGTTTGTACCATGCTTGTATCATGTCTGTACCATCTTTGCACTATTTTGTACCACCATTTTGTACCATATTTGCATCATGCTTGAATCATTTTTGTACCATGCTTGAATCATTTTTGTACCATGCTTGAATCATTTTTGTACCATGCTTGAACCATTTTTGTACCATGCCTGTGACTTGTTTCTACCATGTTTTTACTGTTTGTTCCATGTTTGTAACAACATTGTTTAAATATTAAACGCCCATTACAAATGTTTGTACATAGGAAAGAAAGTCAACCAGTCTCTAATAACATTTATCTTGCGAAAAACAAAAGAAAGATGGAGTACATAATTGTAAACAAATGAATGTTCAATTAAAACTATTTTTATTTGAATTTTTATATATCTTCCTTTCTAAGTGTCATAGATGAAAAAGTCATTTACAATGATTTTAAGGAAATTCATGACAAAATATTTTAGAATAGAGAGAAAAGGGATAATGTACATTACACTGAAATGGCTTCAAATTAGGGTGAAGTTTTCCCGAGTATCCTACATGATTATGTTCTACATAACAAAAACGTAAAATGACCATTTGTTGCACTATGCAGTGAATATTAAACGAGTTTTTACACTAAATATGTCTAACACTGAAAACAAAGTTTATCTCAAAAGTTGACTATTTACTGTACCTGGTTCTACTGACTGGTGCAAGAAAAATAAATGTATTATGAATAAAACATAATCTACATTAGTTTGTGCCTTTAAACGCTCACCTGCAAGCTATTGATAGCAACCCAGCAATCAGATGGAAATCCTTGCAGCATGGGAACTAAAAATCCCAGGCATCCATTCCAATGAGCAACCATTAGCATCATCGAGACAAGTTTGATATACCGTACAAAGGATGATGTGAGATGAAATAGCTAAAGCAGGCAAAAGATTATGAAAATATCATTTAGAGTCTTGCTTCGTATATCTGCACAAAAAATTGTCTAACAGAATAATTTAAGCTTAATCTTACTAACATATATATTTATTTTCATTAAGAATTTAAAAGTTAAACGATTGTATAAATTTATGCGGGGTGGGGTAGGGGGTTGTATTTTGCTTGATATTTATTTATTTATAAATATTTACACAGGATAAAACGTTTTAATAAATGTATAATTAATTAAAAATCTACTTTTTACAAATGCTGTTATCAATGGGTGTCCTTTCAGAAACTAAAAATACTAAAAATAAGAAGTCTCGAAAGTTTAGACACTAATAAATGTACAAAAGTAGTAAATTTTGCTTCTCTTCCTGATACTTCATTTCTATTGCAATAATCAATAGGGAAATATATTAATTATGCTGTATAGTAACAATTTGTATTTTACCATGATCATAATTACAGTAGTAGCTGAAATGCGGAAATAACGTAATCATTTTAAATATATGTCGGATTTTTATTTTAATTCAAACGATCTTTTCTGTCAAGCTAGCCCTTTAGGTAACATTAAAAGTTTTAATGCTGTAGTTAATAATTTGGTATATCCATTCTACTATTATTATAGATAGTAGGAAATAGCAAATATTTATCCCTCGCGGCAGCTTAGTAATTTCAAGGCAATGGTATAGGTATAAGGTATATCATGGTTACTAGATCTATTATAATCTCTAGGAAAGCAAAGTGAAGCAAGAGAACTACAGAGAGTAGCAGTGGGAGGTAATCACTGAATGAATGGAAGTTCTGCATTTAGGAGCCTCGGCAGAAAATGAGAGAAATTTCATTACAAGGATGAGCAACGGGATGGACCGTCTCCAAGGGTGGCACAAGAGAACAAAACTCCTAGCTGCTTTAGCAATGGAAGTTCACGTAGCAAAGGGGTAGTAAAGGGGAACAGATAACATAAAACCTTCATGGAAAAGTGTTTTTAAGGTTTCCAGAAAGCTCAGGACCAATTAGGTTGAAAACTTGACGATCACTTCCGTCTATAAAATTCTGATGAAAGGTAGGAGCGATTAGATGTGGCAACAATATTCCATAATAGGTTGGATTGAAGACTTATCGGAATGTAGAATATTTCCTTCAAAGGGGTACTTTTATGCCCTGTAGGAAGAGGCAACCTTCATGGAAACTCTCTTGGCAATAGCCCTGATACAGAATTTCAACAAAGACGCTAAAAAAAAAGCAAAGCCCAGTAGGCCTAACCCTAGACGTCTCAAAGAGCTTAGTGCCACTTATATCGATTGGTTGAAGAACTGGGTTTCTATGGTCCCTGTTAAAAGAAGCAAACTATCCTACACATTGAAGAACTCCTAGCCCTTCCTTTCCTAACCTGGAGATTATTTCTGGGAAAAAAAGGTAAGTGAAAATAAAGCACACTTATAGAGATGAAATAATAACACGGTCTTCTACAAATGACCAGGATTAACTGAACAAACTAAAACAAGACCGTAAAAGTATCAGATGAAAAAAATCACATCAGTTCGCAATCTACAATAGCAAGAAACAGCGACTTTTAAAACAGTATTTTATCCGATAGTAGTAATTGTTTTGTTCCTAGGCATGAATTTATGTTGAACAACATTTTTTCTTTATATAAATTAGAAAGAAATCTATCAATTTATTGATTTTAAAAGCTATTGCGTGGAAAAAGAAGACACTGAAAAATTTACAAAGGAAGTAGTAGCGTAAAAACAAAATAGAGTTTTAGGATGATACATTTTGTTTGGGTCAATAAAACCAGTGTGAAAGGAATGTGACACAGAAAATCACAAGAACTGGTTACTAGGAGCAGATGATGCTTAAATGGTGAGATCGCTTTTAGATACTTATAAGTACGTGTACAATTCTTACTCGCAGACATTACCTACGTCACACTTGTTAAATGTTATCAATACTTTCATTCAAAATGGTTAAATATTTTGTTTTAAAAAAGTACATTATCAAACGCTAGATACAAAAAATTCCGAAATATAGAATCATTAGAACTTTTTCATGGTTTTTTAATATCACATTAGTAGCTAGCTAAGTTAAAAGTGAAAAGATTTATGATAACAAATTTAGCAAGAAAATAGAAATATTTTTTCAAAAGCTCATGCGAAAAAATGACAAATATATAATTAAAATTTTCGCACAGTTTTGCTACTACACCTCGAGCTAAATAAGGTATTAACTCCAATTTTTTGTGATAACGAACCATGCAACACATTACGATAATACAAGTTTAGTTTCTTATTAGATATTTTTAAAAACATTTTACTAATTCTAAAGTAAGAATAGTAAGAGAAAATAAATATAACTTTACCTTAGAAGTAGTATTATCTTATATATATATATGTATACCAGTATCGAAATAATTATTAGCTATCGACAATGTTCAACAATATAAGAATATCAGAGTTATAGTATGGTGAACGGCAAAAATACTCAATAAAACTTACTTTAGAACTGTTAGTTTCATGTTTTTGGTAAAAACATTAAACTGACAGTTCTAACCAAAGTTTTATTGATTTTTTTTATCGTACCCCACTGTATATATATACTTACTTACTTCAGCCTGGAGGTTGTAAGTCAAACCTCCCGACCACACTGTATATATATATATATATATAATTTAAATGTATGAATTTAAAAAAAATCAAGTTTTCTTGATAATCGTCTTTGTTCCCTCTTTGATACCTATGCAAAACTTTCAAATCCCTGAAATTCTGAACTACGAGAAAATTCTCTTAATTTTTTTTTTTGTCAGATGAATAATTTTTCTCTTCATAAAAGGTTCTTTAGACTAAATAAAGTTTCTCACTCAAGACATCACAACTATTTACCCACGTCAATGACTTAAAAAAAATCTCTGGTAAATACACCTACATAGGTTTAGAACGTCATCTTCGGTGTTCCCTTGTTATATAGTCACTTGTCCTGACAATCAAAACTCAACCTAATTCTCTAACATTAAATCTTAAGATGTTGTCTCAGTTACATTTAATTTGGATAATAGAAAGGGCTATTCTTTAAGTGTCTTCTAATAACCCACATTACCTTTGGGGTAGAAGTTCTCTTTGCTAAGGCTCTTTGTTAGGATTAACTGTGTTGTTTGCCTTGGTCTGTCAAGGAAACGGGGCAACATATCAAATACGAGATCGTTGCATTAATGTACAAGCGAAATCCAATAGTCTCTGATGACGTATATTTCTTGCTTCCCTCAGTCTTGGGAGGATGTTTAGTTTTGCTGAATATTAGTTCTCCAGATTAACAAAAATGTTTTTCTTGCTTGTAGTAACATTTTGTCAATTTCATATTACATCTATCTGGGGTTGTTTGGAAAGTGTGTGTGTGTGTGTGAGGCGGGGGGGGAGGGGGGCTCTGATAAAATTTTCCAATTTTCTTCCCTTTCTTTGATAAGCACTCGTACTACACAAAGATCTCTTCTGTGCTTCAATTCTGTGACCTTGTGTTACAGCAGATTTTCCAGTTTTTTTTACTTGGGTGCTTATGAACAGCCTCTAGTAAACCACAATACTTACGTTTGCCATGCATTATTCTCTACCAAGCAGCTTTCCAGTTGATTGCTATTGTCTTTCCACATCTTTCAGAATTATATATCAATGTATATTTCTGTTGATTTATCGCCATTAGCTTTTAAGTAACTCCCAGGTAATTAGATGATGTATTGAATGGCATTTTTTAAACACTCAAGAAGAAAGCTACGACACATAACTGCTGTTGTTACTGTATTTTTTCTTTTTCAACTTTCTTATTACTATCTAGACTTAACTGTCATTGAATGCCCTCAACGAACTCTTGTTTTTAGCACACCTTCCACCATGAATACTAAAACCCCCACTAAAAAAGCTTAATAAAACGAAAGAAATGTAATTTGGGTTTTAAGTAATTGCAGAAAAAGAAGCAGCAAAATTGGTGAAACAAAAATGCTTGTCAATCCACATTTGAAAGCTAAATATTCATGTAATTTTCAATGCAACTTTGACATTATTTCCAAGACATTAAGACATTATTTGACATTAATCACTTAACAATAACAATAACAGTAATATCTGAGTTTTGAAACAGGATCTTTTAGTGTGCAGCCCACCGATTACCTTAAAAGGATTTACGTTTAGCTGTTACTTCGGAAGGGACAGGGGACATGCTTTGGACATTGAACTGAAAGGTTTTTTTACCAAATAATCTGTTGGACTAAAGAAGCAGTAGGACCAATTTATAGTAACCAATATTAACAATAATATTAGCTAGAAAGAAACAATTTACATTCATATTGTTTAGTGGATAGCAGAACTAACCTCTTCATATTGACTAAAATAGCGCAACAACCTCGATATTCTCAAAAGTCGTAAAAGACTTAACAATTTGGCTAAGCGAAGAAATTTCAAAGCTCGAGATGCGCTTTTTAATCCCAAGCCATATGTAGCAGACTCTCCGGTTGCTAAGGAAACTAGGTAATCGAATGGTAACGAACTTATTAGATCTAAGGCAAACCAAGACTTTAAATACCTGGAAAAGAAAAAAAACAAGATCATTATTAAATTGGTATTAAGTTAATGTAAATAAAAAAAATTAATACAATACACTTACATTTATTTTCATAATTTAATCAATTAATCAATTCACAGTTACGACCATTAACAATTCTTAGGTCTTGCAGTTGTATTACTTGACGTGAGAAACCGACCTTCACAACAAGGAGCAGGTCAATACGAGGGGCTGGGTTTGAAGTGGCAACTAAACGCAGAGAGCCACCAATTCAAATCCTTTTCTCACACTGCAGCTTTAATGGCTTTGGCTCGAATAGTTTATCATATGGATGTGTTGGGCTCCGGGTGAAGAGAGCAAGATACTTGGATTTTTAGGTACTGGAAGTTGCACTCTGCATATAGTGAATACAGTTACCTGTTGTAAATCAGGCCAAGACTGGTCATGACAACATTAATGATCTCTTAGTGTTTGATGCCCTCTCTTGTTAATGACATTTCCAGCAGGCCAGCACTCCATAGTTATTGAAATCTTTTATTTTAGGTTTATTTGTTACTTGTTCACACACGGCAATTTAGACTTGGATTTTCCCTTTTAGGTCCGTATCCTGTCTACCATGCCAAATGTTAAGTTATATCAACAAACGTTTGTGCAGTTGGGCTGCTTTAATTAAGACTAAAACNTTTCGTTTACAACTTTATTATTACTATCTAGACTTAACTGTCATTGAATGCCCTCAACGAACTCTTGTTTTTAGCACACCTTCCACCATGAATACTAAAACCCCCACTAAAAAAGCTTAATAAAACGAAAGAAATGTAATTTGGGTTTTAAGTAATTGCAGAAAAAGAAGCAGCAAAATTGGTGAAACAAAAATGCTTGTCAATCCACATTTGAAAGCTAAATATTCATGTAATTTTCAATGCAACTTTGACATTATTTCCAAGACATTAAGACATTATTTCCAAGACATTAAGACATTATTTGACATTAATCACTTAACAATAACAATAACAGTAATATCTGAGTTTTGAAACAGGATCTTTTAGTGTGCAGCCCACCGATTACCTTAAAAGGATTTACGTTTAGCTGTTACTTCGGAAGGGACAGGGGACATGCTTTGGACATTGAACTGAAAGGTTTTTTTACCAAATAATCTGTTGGACTAAAGAAGCAGTAGGACCAATTTATAGTAACCAATATTAACAATAATATTAGCTAGAAAGAAACAATTTACATTCATATTGTTTAGTGGATAGCAGAACTAACCTCTTCATATTGACTAAAATAGCGCAACAACCTCGATATTCTCAAAAGTCGTAAAAGACTTAACAATTTGGCTAAGCGAAGAAATTTCAAAGCTCGAGATGCGCTTTTTAATCCCAAGCCATATGTAGCAGACTCTCCGGTTGCTAAGGAAACTAGGTAATCGAATGGTAACGAACTTATTAGATCTAAGGCAAACCAAGACTTTAAATACCTGGAAAAGAAAAAAAACAAGATCATTATTAAATTGGTATTAAGTTAATGTAAATAAAAAAAATTAATACAATACACTTACATTTATTTTCATAATTTAATCAATTAATCAATTCACAGTTACGACCATTAACAATTCTTAGGTCTTGCAGTTGTATTACTTGACGTGAGAAACCGACCTTCACAACAAGGAGCAGGTCAATACGAGGGGCTGGGTTTGAAGTGGCAACTAAACGCAGAGAGCCACCAATTCAAATCCTTTTCTCACACTGCAGCTTTAATGGCTTTGGCTCGAATAGTTTATCATATGGATGTGTTGGGCTCCGGGTGAAGAGAGCAAGATACTTGGATTTTTAGGTACTGGAAGTTGCACTCTGCATATAGTGAATACAGTTACCTGTTGTAAATCAGGCCAAGACTGGTCATGACAACATTAATGATCTCTTAGTGTTTGATGCCCTCTCTTGTTAATGACATTTCCAGCAGGCCAGCACTCCATAGTTATTGAAATCTTTTATTTTAGGTTTATTTGTTACTTGTTCACACACGGCAATTTGGACTTGGATTTTCCCTTTTAGGTCCGTATCCTGTCTACCATGCCAAATGTTAAGTTATATCAACAAACGTTTGTGCAGTTGGGCTGCTTTAATTAAGACTAAAACGTTTACATCAACTTAAAATTAAAAGTCTATTGTATACCGCAATAAGCAATTAGAGTAGGTTACAGTCTTTAAAAAGGGCAGCTCTCACATCTTTGACACAGTTCCTTGAAACTCTTCTTGGTTTTTCACAAGGTTGGCCAAAACTTGTTCTTTTAGACGAATTTCAGCAGGAATTTTTTATTCCTGTCTTGGTCAGCTACTATCTTTGCAAACTGTCCATGCATTGGTTTCTGATGATATGACGCTTTTCTCTCTTGCTGGACATACTTCATTGTTATTGTTTCATCTGCTCTCTTTAGTATTCCTTCATCTATTACTGCTTGCAAAAGATTTTCTCAAGAGTTACTTGTATAAGCAAACAGACTTCCACTTTTTACCTCAACGCAGTTCTGAACACTTATCAAACCTCTCCCCCCTTCTCGCCTTTAAAATAGTGTCGATCAATATCTGCTCGAGGGTGTAATGCCCTGTAAATCGTCAATAGCATTTGCGTTTTGATATCCATCGTTCTTAATTCACCTGTCGTCCATTTAACTATTCCAACTGTATACCTCATCACTGAAACGGCTCTACTGTTTATGGCTTGAATACTGTTTCCACCATTTAGTTTTGCTTTCAAGATGTTGCGTAATCTGCGAATGTATTCTTTTCTTATCATTACTTTCATTTGTTCGTGGTTTACACCATCAGATTCTAATATACCTAAGTATTTATACCCATCTTCTTTCTCTAATGACTTTATTCTTTGTCCATCGGGGAGGCAGATTCCTTCACTACTTCCTCTTTTCTATCCTTTCTATAGCTATCCTCTTTTCATTATCAATACAGCACACTTTTCCACCCCAAATTCCATCCTGATGTGTTTGCTAAAGATTCTCACTGTATTGACTAGGTTATTAAGTTGCTTTTAATTTTTTCCAAATAGCTATAAGTCATCCATGAACAATAAATGATTCGCTCTGTTTTCCATTCACCAAGATCATATCCCTCTTTCCCTTTTCTAAGGATTAATGTTAGAGGAATCAGTGCAATAACAAATAATAATGGAGAAAGACTGTCTCCTTGAAATATACCTCTTTGGATTTTTATATTCCCAAGCGCCACCCCTCCGGCTGTAAGTTGGGTGCTCCAATTCTTCATACTGTTAGAAATTAAATTTTGGATATTTTTAGCGGCACCAAACATATCGCGACATTCAAGAATCCACGCGTGCGGAAGGAAGTCGAAAGCCTTCTTATAATCAATCGATGTCATTCCAAGTCCTTTGAGCCTTCTTTTTACAATTTCGAAGCACCATCCTGCCTATTAGCAATTGATCTTTTGCCACTCTGGATCTCTTCCTGCATCCTTTTTATTCGTGGGGTAGCAGATTGCTATTCTCAAGATAATTGTATAAACTGTCTGCTATCATATCCGTCAGTAACTTCCACATGAGAGACAGACAGTTAATTGGTCTAAAATTTGATGCCACTGTTCCTTTATTCGTATCTTTCATGATCAGTGTTGTTCTACCCGGTGTCATCCATTTTGGCATTGACATTCTTCCTTGTACACAGTTATCTAGTTGATCCTTTATTCGGTCATGAAGGCTGTTAAAATTCTTCAACCAGTACCCTTGCAATCCATCAAGACCAGGTGCCTTCCAGTTTGGGAATTTCCTACGTTTTCTTACAAGCATTTCTGTGTTAATTGTCAACTCGCTTTGCCTGTCAACTCCATTTAACTCTTTTTTCAGATCATCCAGCCAATTTACATCCCTATCGTGATCTACTTCCTCTTCCCAAATTCCTCTCCAAAACTCTCTACACTCTTCAGCTTCTGGTACACCTTCATTGCATCTTACCACGCCATCAATTTTCTCATACAACCTCTTTTGGTTTGAATGAAATAATCTGTTTTGAACAAACTGATTATGCCTTTCGTTGAATCTTTTAATCTTTGGAGACACTGCGATAATTCGTTGTTTCTGCTCCTCTGTTACCACCGTAATGCCCCTTTTTGAGATATTCTACTTCTTCTCCAGCCTTGTTGCTTGTTGTTGAATTTTCAATTTTCTTTGTTTGATCCTGTCAATTCTACTGAGGTCTTTTCTCAATGACGCTACTTGATTACATAATCTTTTCTTCCACCATAAATCTTTTTGCTTCTTCTCCTTTCGTTTAACTCCCAGTTTCTCTTGTACAACAACTGCAGCTGCTGGAATGCTAGAATTTGTCTCAGTTATATCGTCTGTATGGATATATTGTAATGCGCTATTAACCTTCTTCACTTTCTCTTTTAGGCTGTTTCTGTTTACATTTCTCAAATTCATTGGCATTAATTCTTCGGTTCCATTGTATTTGCCCATCACATCCTGAAGTATTTTTCGTGACTCTTCGTCGATTTCCGCCGATATTTCTAAGCTTCTTCTTTCATTCTGACTCTTAGAATGTAAGTTGTCACTCTCTCCAGGGAGAAAGTCTCTTTTTATTTCTCTTTCTCTTTCAGACTCGATGTCATCACATCTAGATTTAATTTCTTCAAGTTCTAACTCAGATAATCATTTATTTGTCTTGATAGCCCTCGCTTGATCTGCCAGTCTTTCTTCTGTAACCTCAAATACACCAACATTCAACCATGTTTGTAGCATTCGGTTCCTGTACCCCCCTTTCATTGGGTCACTTTTGTAATACCAATGCATGACAAGCCTATTTACCTTTCTATTCCATGTTTGTCTAGCAGTAGCTTGATGACAACTGGATGCTGCCTGCTGTCCCACAGCATTCCTGCCGGGCACGAACCCTTCGCCATTTCTGGCACCAGTACCGTTTATGCCGTTATTTTGTTCTGTTTCTGAATTCATTTTCATCAAATAATTGGGAAGTTAATTTCAAATTGCAACAAACACCAGTAATTTTTTTTCGCAACACCATCACCAGGGAGGTTGCCGACCAAAGCTAAAGAGTCCTCCCTACCCATGAGACAGACTTAACCCCTCCGAATGCCAGCCCGAAGCTTCAAAGGTGTCGGGGTAGGCTAACAGGTGCTGTACCTTGCCTACGGGTGACCTGGAGGTAGTTGTGGCAAAGGGTAAGCTCATTCTCCCACGTCGAAACTCCACAACTGGATGCAGTTTAATGTCAATACCCAGGACATATTATCATCATCTGTTAGAATCTTTCTCGCAAGTTGTTAAAGTTAATGAAGGCACTACAAATTTCAGAAGGTTAGGGGCACCTTACAACTACAACAACATAAGAATCGGGAAAAAAACCCACAGGGAGCTAAAACACCAGCTACACCCTAAACAAAGCAAAGTAAAGTTCCCAGAACAAATGCAACAACAAGACTTCATTGTCTTCATTCCCCCTCTAAGACTTGCTGGTACTTAAAACAAGTTCTACAAGAGTCTCCAGATCTCTTTTGTAAGTTCATCGACATTGTGTGCTTGATGTGACTTTCGGTAGGCAGGGACTTTGTTAGAACATCTGATACCATGTCCTTCGATTGACAGTATCCTAAGTCAATTGTTTTCTTTACATATTCATCACGTACAATATGGTAAGCAATGTCAATTCGACGTGATTTGTAAGGAGTGTGAAATTCGGTGGCCATGGAAATTGTGGGATTGTTATCCTCAAGAATAGGAACAGGAAGATCAACTGGCCAGTTCAGTTCATTAAGCAAATCTTTAAGATACAAACACTCCTTTGTTGTTTCAGCCAGCTCAAGATACTCTGCTTCGACGGTTGAGCTTGCTGTGACTGTTTGAAGCTGACTTTTCCAAGAAATGGGTGAATTACCCAGTTGTGCACCAAACCCTGTTGTTGAACGTCTTTTGACTTTATCTTGAGCATATTCAGCATCAGAATACATTTGAAGTACATTGTCTCTAGCAGTGTATGTGAAAACATAGTCTGCTGTCCCTTTAAGGTATCTCAGAATTCGTTTGACGGCCTTGACATGTGTTTCTGTTGGCTTTGCTGAATATCTGGCAAGTCTGTGCACTGCATAAGTAATATCAGGGAGAGTGCAATTTGAGATGTACATAAGACTCCCAAATCATTAATCGATAGAGAGTTACATCAGCAAAACGTTTGGCACTGTCATCAAGTTCAGCAGGAAGCAATTCAGAAGTCACTATTGGTGTGGTGACAGGCTTGCAGTCCGTAAGACCAAAGCGATTTAGAACATCTGCAATAAACTGCTTTTGTGACAGAGTGATCGTACCGTCATCACTCTGTTTAATTTTAACTCCCAGAAAATAGCGAATTGGTCCAATGTCAGTCACATTGAAACATAAGGCAAAATCCTGTCTGAATTTGGCAATTGCATCATCGTTAATTGAAAATACAAGTGTGTCATCCACATAGACTGTTATGTAGACATCATCGTTTTCATATTTTGCTGTATAAACACAAGAGTCTTTCTTTGAACGCAGAAAACCCATGGACTCTAATTGCTTATTCAGTTCTCGATTCCAGCATCTTGGTGCCTGTTTTAGTCCATACAATGAACGTTTTAGTTTACAGACCAGTGGTTTTTCACTGTTAACTTCATATCCCTCAGGTTGATCCATATAGATCGTTTTATCTAGTCGTCCATTCAAAAATGCTGTCATCAAATCTAGTTGATGTACTTTCATCTTGCGTTGAGCTGCAACTGCTAACAGTGTTCATAATGTTGATCAGCGACAAACTGGAGCAAGTATTGCTATATAGTCAGTTCCATACTTTTAACTGAAACCTTTGGCCACCAGGCGAGCCTTGTACTTTGTAATTTGACCGTTTTCATCGGGTTTGACTCTATAGACCCACTTGCAGCCAATTTTTTAGGTTTGACACTCCCAAGTTTCATTTGACATTAGAGAGTTGTACTCATCATCCATTGCAAGTTTCCAATTGCCTTGCTTGGGAGAAGTGACTGCATCAACATGTGTTTTTGGAGTTTCCACTTCGGTTGATTTTGCGGTAAGTATGTACTGATCGGCAGGATAACGAGTTGATGGTTGCCTCTGTTTTTCTGATCTACGCAGTTGTACAAGACTGTTGTTAGGCTCAGTTTCTCCATTCTGATCATAGGTGACATCTGATGAAGTCTGACATAAATCACAAGGTTCTACTGTTGACTGTTGAACAGGACCGAATGTACTTTCATCAAATTTCACAGAACGATCAAGTATAACACGTTTCTTTTCATTACTCCACAGCCGGTATGCCTTCGATGTTTGGTGAAATCTGTACATTTGATCATACAAATGTACAGATTTCTGAGCGTGGTGAAAGCTTTTTCTGTCCTGGCTGCATTACTTTCACATAGGCTTTACATCCGAAAGTACGTAAATGATTCAAAGTAGGCTTTCATTGCCATAATAGCTCATATGGTGTTGTAATTCGATTTTTGACAGCACTTCGATTACGTAGATAGACTGCTGTGTTAATTGCTTAACCCCAGAATCGTTCAGGCAGCTTGGATTCATACAGCATGGCACGCATCTTATCCTGCAAGGTTCGATTAATACGTTCAGCAACACCATTTTGCTGTGGATGGTAAGAAATTGTAAACTCATGTTTGATACCAAGCTCATTTAGATAATTAGTGAACTGTTGAGAGGTATATTCACCTCCATTGTTGGTACCTAGGATCTTGACACTATGGCCAGTGCGTTTTTCGATTTCGGTGAGCCAAGTCTTAAACATCTTGAAGATCTCATCCTTTGTACGCAAAATTTTAACCCATAGAAACTTGGTTGACTCATCAGTTAGTGTGAGAAAATAGCATTTCCTACCATTAGTTTCATTAAATGGTCCACAGATGTCAGAATGTATCAATTCTAGTGGAATCCGTTGTTTATCACTTTGCACAGTCTCGTATGGTTCAGCTGTATGTTTCCCTATGATACAGGCATCACATAATTGTGTAAGCATAGTGGACGTATTAACGTGAACATCAACCATGTTCTTATTCAACATTTGATCAAGTGTTGTTTTGCCAGGATGTCCAAGTCGGTTATGCAGTAGATCAACAGAAATAGCAGCAAATGCACAGCTTGCAGTGGGTGCATCGACAATGTTGATTTCTAAAGGATTGTTATACTGCATTTCACAAGTTAGAGGGTCATCAGCATCATAAAGAGTATTGTTTAAACCACCCTCATTAGAACTTACAGATAAAAATGACTTGAAAGAATCAGATGTTTTACCCCCTCTAAAATACTGCATTCCAGACTTTGCATGGCCTCCCATATCATTGGGATTGACAAAATTTACTTCGCAGACTGACAAGTCATCAATAAAATGACAACTGATCAACCTTTCATTAGTATTAACATCAACAATTCTTATATCATTTGCATCAATGATGCATCGTTTGTTAAGTTAAGCAGCAGCAGTTGATGATAAGGTACATGAACAACATTGCGCATCATATGTCGTTGTACTGCAACAACTGAACTTGTTGACACAATAATTAAATCTCCTTCTCCCACAGCTTGTGTTGTGCTGTCATTGATTGTTTTCACCATTTGTGGTGTTTTGAGAGGTCGATAATTTGTCATCAGATCACCACGACATGACATGTGTCTTGATGCACCACTATCGAGAATAATAATATCCTTGGTAAAGCTGGAAACACTGTTAGGAGTCCCAGCAAGTACATGTGCATGAAGTGAGGACTCTGGTTGACAATCGTTTTTGCTTTGAAACCTAGAATTTCTCACTTGTTCTGCACGGTACTTCCGTTTGACCTCTGCAAGTTGCGTTTTCAATGTTTTTGGTTCCTTGCAGTCCCGTGAATAATGGCCCATTTTCTGGCAGTTGTAACACTCAACGTTAGCATTGGACTGGCATGTGAAGGAATTCTTTGTTTGGCTGCTCGTTTGACCATTTGGCCCTCCTTGAGCATTTGAGCCACATATTTTGTACCGTTTACCCTGAACACGTTGACTGTTTAAGTTTAATGCTTGAAACTTGGCAGTGTAAGCAGTCGTTTGTTCTGTTGCAATATTTTCTGCAGCAGATACCTCTTTACGTCGTTCCCATTGATCACAGATGCGTAGATTTAACATTTCAAAGGTAGTCCTTTGGTCAGGTAGTGTCAGTTCGATTTGCTCCAGTGATGTTATTAATATTTCGTAATCCAAAGGCAGTGCATTTTTTGTTTCTGTAACTTATAGGCCCTCAGGGACTGGTGCATCAAGTTGTTTAATCTGAGAATAAATACGTCTTCAAGTAGAGAAGAAAGGAGTGGGATCAGCACCGGCAGTTAACTTTGTTGAGTCAAGCTCAAGCTTCAATTTAGCAAGAGCTTCTGGCTTACAAGTACCAAAACGTTGTTGCAGTTTATCCCACATCTCCTTTGGTGTCATGGTATCATCTTCAATCATATAGCGCAGACTTGGATGAAGTCCCATGTACAGCTCATACTGAAAGCTAGCCACAGCTCGATCATACTTAGTCAGGCCACTTGTATTTCCATCAGTGGTTGCTGGTCTTTCGGCATCATACACATAAAAAAAACCCCTGGACTTAAAGTAGAGTTTCATTGCATATCTCCAGACTAGAAAATCGCTACCAGCCTTAAATGGTTCAGGTTTTATTATTTTTTCTTCAATAGTGGTCATCCTTGCTTTGTGTGTAAGATGAAACTTCGCAAGTTAACTATGTAAAAAATCCACTCTCTTTTCGTTCAATGTTTTACTACAACTCTAGTATCTTAATCCACTTGTTATCAGCATTAATATCCTTGTAATTGTTTAATAAGCTCTTTGGGTACTAGATGAAAATTTGCCAGTTAACTATGTAAAAATCCGCTTTGTTATCAGCATTAATATCCTTGTAATTATCCAATAAGCCTTCAGCAAACCACTCTCTGCTACCACTGTTAGAATCTTTCTCGCAAGTTGTTAAACTTAATGAAGGCACAACAAATTCACTTTAACCAATATTGATCAAATACGAAGATGTTCAAACTCAAAATGAAATAATTAACTGGTTAAGTAACTTATATAAAATTATTAAAACTAAACGTAACGTTATAAATGTTCACTGACTATCAGATTCAATCAGATTACAAATTTTAGTTACAAGGCATGCAACTCAGGCAGCCATGATTTCAGAAGGTGAGGGGTACCTTACAACTACAACAACATAAGAATCGAAAAAACAACAACACAGGGAGCTAAAACACCAGCTACACCCTAAACAAAACAATGTAAAGTTCCCAGAACAAATGCAACAACAAGACTTCATTGTATTCATCATAATCATCATCATCATCATCATCATCATTATTATTATTATTATTATTATTATTATTACTATTATTGATAATATTATTGTACAATGTTTTACTTGATTTGCAACATCCTTAAAAATATACTGCTATCTTAGTTCGGCCAGGAAAAATAAGTAAATGAGCATTGCAATAAAAAAGTTATATCTACACTAGTTGAAATTTATCTTTACTTGAAATAACTTTATAAATCAGGGATCTGTTAAGTTACTTGCAAGAGCCTCTGCTGCCTCTGTGTCAAATTTGATTCTCAAACGTGTAGCCATTCTCAAAAAAGCAGCATTTAAACAGACAGACAGACACACAAACACAAGCCCCAATTTAGCTATCCAACTATTTAGGAGAATTATGCGATTTTTATTCCTCTTTCTCCTTACAGAAGGCTTTTTTGCGATGGGTTACTTTCATAAACAGACAGAGTAAACCCATCCCCCAACACTGACACGCACATATACATACCTAAATTATGATAAAAATAAGAGTTTACATTAGATATTCATGGAGGTGTCGTTTTATTGTGAAATTTCTTCACTTTTTTCCTTCACATTTCAAAACAATAATTTGTAATAGTTTTGGCTCATCACTTCAAACAAACCCTTTTTCCAGCTTGAGTGAGGAAGACGTAAGCACCAAACAGAAAACAGAAAACAACAATTATGCAACAGAAGAGAAATGATCAGGTTCTAACATAAGAAAAATACTGAAAATGAAAAGTGCTCAAACTTTTTAAAAGAATGAACGAAAGAACAAAAGATAAATTAATTAGAAGAGGTTAAAAAATGTATATGTCACGTCTGGTCCCTTCCTTCCCTCCTCCCTATTGATTTATTATTTCTTCAGAAACAAAAGAGACCAAGAAGGGTTCAATAAATTTAGACACTTCTATCAGAGCCTGCCGCATTTCGTAAAGACGCATGTACAAACTCAGTAATATGCCGCTTATATTAGAGAAAAACATCGAGCCCTCTACTTCCGGGGGTGGGGTGGGGTGGCAGATGTTTCGAACCGCTTGCATGTTAATCCGTAGACTTTACAACTCGGCCACTACTGCACTAGTCTCTTAGTTTTTGCTGCCTTGTTTTATGACTAATTGTTAAATAAAGTTGTAAGTTAATGTAAGGTAAACTATTGTACCGTCTTGCTTTAAAACTTCATGAAGAAGCAAATTGCGTCAGCCAAAAGATAAATAAATAAATAACCTGAGAATCATCTAATTGATTTGGGATTTTGGTAAAACTTCATAGGATATCAGGGCTATGAAAACTGAAGTGAAAAAACAAAGTCAAATAGTTCAAAAAAGTTTTTTGATGAACTTGACCTTTAGCAATGAAATTTAATAGCCAAAGGAAAATGTTACAGTGTGTAACATTACAGTGCTATTCACAATTCTTTAGAATAAACAGGATAGAAAGGAAAATGAAAGGCTTTACCTTCAAAACAGCAAATATTAGTACTAGCCTTTTAAATAAGACTGACCAGAGAAAAATGAGTTATGTAGGACGTAATGTTTGTCTGTTAATCTTCGGTCTGATTAGGACTTGAAGGTAAACGGATCCATTGCCTACACAGTGAATTTCTGATGCTGGTTTCAAATCCGATGTCAATGTCTGTCTTTGTCTTCCTCTAGATCTTTAATCCAAAGAAACAACTAATCGTTCTCATTATTTGCCATTTTACATTCTTTTTTCGTAGAACTTCAGTATTTGATGTTCTATCAATCAATGAGATTTTCAACATGTCTATAAAACCACATTTCAGTTGCTTGTAGTTTAATATGTAAATTAAAAGATGGATTCCAACAAGAACCATGATTGGGCACCAATAGGGGTGGGTATAACAACTGATGTGGAGAAAAGGTTGGATGTATCATGGGGATCTCCATTGGCATAAGTGTGGAGGAAACCGCAAAGACATGATAGACAATGGAAAACGGTTTAGAATGCAGGAACTAATCAGCACAGTTCTGCCATAAATTCATTGTGAAAGTAGAACTGAAGGGACAAGATTGTTAGCGAGAAAGTTTGGATTTGGTTACAATAGAGAACTCTTGAGTTCAAACAACAGAAACAAAGTTCTAGTTTTTCCAGTGAGCACTTGAGGTAAACCTGCAAGCCTAAAATTCTAATTCTTACAGACAATACACGCTTCTTTTTTTTATAAGCATAGGCAAATTTTGAGCAGGGTCAAGTATGCTTAAATTTTATCTCTAAATCAGGGTGAAATATGCTTAACATATGCTTATTCAATACATCGAATGAGGTCCGTATGCTTATTCGGGTTCGATTATTTTTGACATTGTTCTACCAGAAACAACTTTTCTTACGTCTGACGTCACTTCTTTGGTTTATTTAGAAGCTCTGACGTCAATCTTCTTTGATTTGTTATTTTTCGAAAATGCTGCAAGTGTGACAAAAATAAATGTGTTTCTAAAAAAAGGTTTGTTGTCACGAGTCTCTCCATCTTATTGTATATTTTTGGGTGCGTAGAAATAACTGGGGCATTGATTTATGGTAAAAACGTGAGAAGGAGATAAAACATTTTCAAGTAAAAAGCTGGTCAATTTAGAAAAAAGTTCTTTCTCACAAGAAACTTCTAAGTCAAACGATGGCATCACCTTCGAGGAAACAGAAGACACTCGGTCATTTTGGTTTTACCAAAAGCGTGAAACATAGAGGCATTGTGACTAAAGTAAAAATTCCTAATGAGCCAGTGGAGAGTCACAAGACTTTAATATGTGAGCATTGTGGTAAACATCTTAAAAATCAACAAGGTTTAAGCACCCATTTGCTCACACATGGAGCTAAGGCTTCTAAAAGCGTGCCTCCAGAAACAAGTGTAACACTAACGGAGCAACTGGAGCAAGATATAATCAAAGATGTTGTTGAAAACTTGGTAAAACAAGTTGAATGTAACGTGAAGAAAAGCAACACTGGAAAATTCAAACGAAAATCATACACGTCTTCACAAAAGGCTGATATAATACACGAAATGTTGCTAACTGAATCGTCCCAAGTCGAAATCGGAGAAAAGTATGGCATATCCCAATCATTGCTGTCAAGATGGCTAAAAAAGAAGGAAGACATATTTCTTGATGCAGCAGATTCACACAAAAAACTTTACCGCAAACGGCGACCAACCACTAAATACGTCGCCCTGCATCATAAATTGTGGCAGGCCTTCACCAAAGCTCGATCAATGGGTCATCGTGTAAATTTTCACTGGCTAAAATCAAGAGCAACAACAATCCAAAGGGAGCTGACAAAAAACAAGGATGCAGAAATTGGAAAGCATGTTATCACATCATTTCTACGCAGAAGAAATATTAGAATGAGAACCAAGCAGCGAAGTAAAAAGAAGAGCAAAGAAGACAAGATCAAGCCATTGCAACAATGGCACGCTACTTTTAGAGAAAGATGCTTGAGAACAGGAACAGGAGAGAGATATCATCCAAAATGGGGACGATTTCTTCCTTCCGAACGGTTGAACGTCGACCAGTCGCCCCTTCCATTCGTTATCGATGCAAAAAAGACATATGAATACATAGATTTTCGACAAGGCCACAATCACAATACATGGATCAGTCAGCCTGGTAAGCAGCTAAATTAATATCATTTTAGTAGAAAATGTTTAAATACATACATAAAAAGATCGAAATATTCAGAAATAACATGTACTTGTTTCTTTCTTGTTTTATAAATTTACATAATCCTGAAAAAGTACGATCATCTTCGGCCTTTGATTTTCATATGTAATGTTATATTAGTTAGGAAAAGTTCAACCCTCACTTGTTTTTATTCTTTTTAGGTAGCGGCCTTGAAAAGCGACAATGCTCCTTGCAAGTCATGTTCAGAGTAAAAGGAAATCAACCACCGCTCGGCGTAATATTTCGGGGGAAAGGCAAACGTATATCTGAAGACGAAAAAAAGGCTTGGCACCCAAGTACCCATGTATTCTTCCAGCCCAATGCATGGATGGATGTAAATGTAGCCAACAACTGGCTGGAGAAAACGCTAGAGAAATTTGTCAAAGATGAAGGAATGGAACGATTCGTCCTTTTGCTAGATAACCTGTCAACACACACAGAAGAAAACTTTAAAAAGTCTGTTTCCGACTTAGGTGGTTTGGTTTGGTTTGGTCTTCCAGATGCCACCGACCTTTGGCAGCCTGTAGACGCTGGCTATGCCCAGGTCCTTAAGAGTTTGATTTCAAAAGAACAGCAACTTTGGTTAGACGAAGAAGAAAACGCAGATCGCTGGTTTGGTAATGACAAACCATTTTCAGCTAAGGAAAGGCGCATTCTTATTTCCCACTGGGCTGGCGAAGCTTGGGATAAACTGTCCAATGAAAAATATGATTCGTTTCGAGAGAGAATTTGGCAAACAACTGGCTGCATGATAACAGTTGATGGTACGGATGACGAGAAGATAAAACCAGAAGGTCTTCCCCAATACACAGTCCCCCCTCCTTCACTTGTCGAACCAACAAACCAGACACCAGTAGCGAACGCACCTGAAACCGTTGCAAACATCAATGAAGATGATTACGAGGAAGAAGTGATTGAATTGGAGAACGACGACAACGATTTCGAAGAGTCGAATGAAGAACATGGTGTAGAGAGAGAAGGAATATTTGACATTTTTCATTTGCTTGTTTGAACTGTTTAACAGAAAAGTCGTTACTTTAAAAAACTAAAACACTTTGTTTTTTTCTTGATTTGCCCTTTTGAAGAAATATTACTTTATTTTACCAAAAAAAAAGAAAATACTATCCGATAAATCAGTTTCTGTTTTATACTTTTCACCCTGAGGGTATGCTTAGAGTATTCTTAAGAAAAACACGATTTTGACCCTGATATGCTTATAAGAGTTATGCTTATAAAAAAAAAGCGTGTATCGCGGTATAGAAGGTAAGTGTTCAGTTTCCATGGCAACATAAAAATTATGAAGATCTTAACCTCACATTATGTCAAGAAATACTTTTACTCAGAATCAATGAAAACACTGAAGAAAAAGGTGGCAATCGAAAATGATGACCAAATTAGATATCGTAATTAATATAAGAAAAGCTTTGACAACAGTGAACTTTAATTAAATAGCGCTTTTCACAGACGGTCTTATCTATTTCATACCGATATTTATGGTCTGGAATTCCTTCGTTTTTCTCTAACAAAGGCATTTTAGTGAAGCCTTATCTCTTATATTTCTGCTTAGTATTTAATTTCAGTAAATTCTGTCTTTAATCCTCAGTGAAAGAAGATTTTGTAAACTAGATTTTTCAAAAATGGAGACATAATTTTTCTGTAAGGTACAGTCATTTCAAAATAAGCAAATCTTTCCAAAAGTGACGTACAGGTTGCTCCACTTAGTTCATTGTAAGAAAACTAAAATATTTTGAAATTATACATGTATATTTATTAAGCGAAAATCGAAGATATTTTGTAGACTTAAAACTTTGTTACTTGGATCGCCTTTTCGGCCCAATCCCAAAAAATATGTCAAGCTGTTTTTAATCGCTTTGTTTTTCTCCACTCATTATAAATCACGGTAACCTAGGTTTCTTATTGGTGGCAAAATGTGTGACAAAAACATGGCTGAAGAGTGTAAGATACAAAAAACAAGCATACTTTATAAATAAATTTGTTTACATATCTTCACTCTGCATTTTAACTCAGAACAACAACGAGACGCATGTGTGTCACACATTTTCGCTTGACATGGCTATATCGGATGAGAGATCGAACGCAGTCATAATGGTTTTAAGGAATATCCCCAGTGCATTTCAGTTCGGTGCATACATACTTTTTCACTTATCTACAATTTCCAACCCTCTCTTTTTATATTATATTCATGACTCCCTTGGCTTCTTTGTATGCTGGAACAGATGATTCTAATCAACTGCCATTGACATTGAAAGGAAAGTTGTCGTTCTGTAAGAGGTTAAGCCCCATCTATCTATCTATCTATCTATCTATCTATCTATCTATCTATCTATCTATCTATCTACCTATCTATCTATCTATCTATCTATCTATCTATCCATCTATCTATCTATCTATTTATCTATCCATCTATCTATCTATCTATCCATCTATCTATCTATCTATCTAT
>RDPX01000102.1:611941-675664 GCA_003991215.1 Morbakka virulenta
ACCACAGGGATAATTTCAATCTTCTTCATTTTCCACAGTCGAGAAATCTCATCTCTAAGAGGTCTGTACTTATCAACTTTCTCCTGTTCTTTTTCTAGCACCCTCGCATCTCCAGGTATTGTAACATCTATAATTTTTGTCTATTTTTTACTCTTATCTATTACAACGATGTCTGGTTTTCTTGCAATCACTGTTCTATCGCATTGTATTACAAAATCCCACATTATCTTACATGAGTCATTCTCTATCACTCCCTGGGGTTCGTGTTCATACCATTTTGTTGCCGCTTCAAGATAAAACTTTTAACATAATTTCCAGTGTATATATTTGAAAACGTTATTGTGACGCTGTAGATATTCCTTTCTTGCCAATACAGTACACTCACTAATTATACGGTAAACAGTTTCATTTCTCTCACCACACATCCTGCAAAAAGGTGATTCTCTGGTATTATCTTTGAAATGCTTGATGCTATTCGTTCTTATGGTTTGCTCTTGGGCACTATATATTAATGCCTCGGTAGACCCTTTCAAATCACACGACTTTAGCCATTTCCAAGAATTTTCAACATCCTTTCCCTCCAACTCTCTAACATATTGTCCATACGTTTTCTTCTCTTTCCAGGAATTCAAATTCTGGTCTTTTTCTCTCTTCTTATAGTCTTTAGGATTCAAGAAACTATCAGTCTGGATTATCCCATTCCTTTTGACAGCATTTAACAGTGGCTCAGTTTGCTGCTCGACATACCAACCAAGGTTGTTTTCTTCAGCTCTGACAGATCCTTTGCAGCCTATCAACCCTCTTCCTTCTTTACTCCTGGAAACATACAGTCGATTTTTGTCACTTTTTGGATGAAATTCTTTATTGTTGGTCAGTATTTTCTTGTTTTCCTCTCCATTTCATCTAACTCATTTATTCGCCAATCCAAAATTCCTGCACCATATCTCAAAAGCGAAACTGCCCAGGTATTCACTGCCCTAATTTTGTTCCTTCTATGAAGCGTACTCTTGCAAACTAGCCTTAGCCTTCTAAAATACTCCTGTTTGACACATTCAATAACGTCTCTTTGTATAATTCCGTCAAATTCCAAGACTCCAAGATATTTATAACCACTTCGGTCAATTATTTTGATTGTTTCTCCTGTTGGCAATTATTATTATTTTTATTTTTATTATTATTATTATTATTATTACGCCAGTGGCTTGACCTGCCCATAAGACTGGACTCAACTTGCAGCTACCTACCACAAAACTTCTACAATGGCAAACTGTCACCCGTAACGCTCTGAAGTTGTCACCAAATGATAATATCCGAACATTGTGGAAAAACACAAGCAATGGTACCAATATGCAACACGATATTTATTAAAATACAAAAGAAGTTCTGAAAGCTGTGCAGACAGAACACAAGGAGCGTTTGCAAAGTCATCCTACTACTCAAGGTACCATTCTCTCATCTCTGCTTGACAACGCAACTTCAAAATATAACACGTTTTGGTCTGAAGTTCAAAGTAAGCTGCCCAAAAATATCTTCAGCTTTACCACTCGCTATTTGAATAACACCCTTCCAACTCGTAAAAATCTATCTAAATGGAAACTTAGTCTATCGTCCTCTTGCTCTTCCTGCTTTGAACCAGAAACCCTTCTTCATGTTGTCGCCGGCTGCAAAACGTACCTTCAGGAAGGTCGAGATACTTGGAGACACAACTCAGCATTACAGTTTTTAGCAGGTTCTCTCAAATCTCTTGAAGGCTGTACAATATAGGCTGATATCTGTGGATTCTTGTCGCCATGCATTATAACTGGAGATGCCTTGAGGCCTGATTTGCTCTTAGTTACTCCACAACAACAGCTATACATTCTTGAATTGACGGTGGGCTATGAAACAAACCTGGATAAAAATACTTCTCGCAAATACGAAAAGTTTCGTTCTTTAATTCGTGATTTACATTCCAGCTTTTCGAAAGTTAGTTTTTTAAATCTCTCCACGAGCTCTTTAGGTATATTCGGTAAACCTTGTATTACTTTCAGTAAAATGTGCAACGCTTTGAACATCGACAACAAATACGAGCGCTTTCTTTCAACCAAACTTTCCAACATAATCATTCGCACCACATACTACATATTCGGTCGTAGAAATAAACCATGGACCAACCCTGAACTATTGTCGTTTTATTGATTTTGTTAGTAAAATATTTAATTTTGATTTTGTTAAATAGGCAAACCAATGCAACCTACCTTGATTAGTGAGGTTGGTAATTGTATGTGTTCAGATGAAAAAAATAAAAAGTTTCCATTCTCTTACGTTAACGGAGGTTTAAGTCACTTCGGTGTAGAAAATTACTTTCTTTGTATTATTTCAAAACTTCTTTTTTTTATTGTCATTTCCCTGTCCCAATTCTCCAAAAACTTACACATTCACTCTTGCTTGTTAACGTGTCGATTGAACCACTCGGCCACCACGTCCACTGGTTAGGCATAGATACACAACCTGGTGGCTAATTAGTAAGTTGCGTTCTGTTACAAACAGTTAGAAATTAAATTATTGGCCAGAAACATAACCTCTTTCCGTCAGATAATACACAAATTAGTCAGGGATATAATCTAGACTGGATGCTTTAGATTGATGAAGCCCATGAGTAACTTTGGCAAGTAAGCTTAGAGTTACAGTGACATAATTTAAAACCCGATCACGTTTGAAAGGAGATCTGAAAACAAAACATCAGTGTCATTTAAAGAACAAATTGCAGAAAACAATTTAGAAAAGAGACCAGCCTTTTCTCCAGGGCCATTGAAAGTCGAATACCAAAAGAAAATGGAGGAATAGTTGACTTACTAGATTGCAAACCACTATTGATTGCAAATCTTCCAAAAATCACGACTGACAAGTTTGCAAAAAGAAATAGATTCAGACAACAGCACACAGCATGATAAGATTTAGCATTAAAAATTTTTCTTTTACAACCATTTTTAATTCATGTTGAAAATATCCAAGATTTGTTAATTCCATCACGTTGAAACTCTGCATAGAAATTATGGCGACAAGCAACGGCACATGAACAATGAGCAATGAAAGATGGAGAGCTTTTGCAACTACAACTAAGAACAGATGTTAAGATATCAACCATGACCCATTTTCTGAATTTAGTTGCAGCATCAGAAGCTTATTTGCTTAAGACTAAATTCTATGAAATGTCAACAACAAAACGACGAAATCTACCCTAGTACATTCCCTCAAAAAAGTTGGGCAGTAATGAGACAGCACTACTACTAAAGTTTTTTATCGAGTCACCATCTCTAGGAGGGGTGCCAACTAAGGCTAAAAAGGCCTTCTTCTCGGTGAGGCAGGCACCGCAGTCAGATACCCAGCTTAGACACAAATAAGGTGAAGGGAAACTCTCAAATGGCAATGCTCTGCCAATTATTCTGATTAAAACATGAATTTTAAACGTTATTAGAAATGAAAGTATCTTCATAGCCTTACAATATATTTTACAATAGGACTCTTTGAATAACTCAATACATATACGATATTGAATAAAAGCAAACCAAAGATTCCATATCGAGGAGCATTAAACTAAATATGTCACGTTGCTTGATACAAAACAAACTGCTGATTACCAAAGTTCATTAAGATGCTTGTGTTTGTACATGTGTTTGCAAGGTATAACATCTGGAAGTATCGAGGTACAATCGACACAGATACCACAGGTAATGGAATTTAAGTACTTGGGAAGTAAATTACAGAGCGATGGTGGAGTGAGTGTGGAGGTTATCCGAAGAATCCAGTGTGGCTGGATCAACTGGAAAAAGATGACTGGCATCCTTTGCGACTAAAGAATTGCATCAAAGATGAAGGGTAAAATATACAAGATGGAAGTGCAACAAGCAATATTATATGGACTGAAAAGTCTGCCACTCAGATGAAAATCTGCAGATGGGCATGTGGACATAAGTTACGAGATCACGTGAAGAATGATAATGTTAGTAAGAGGATGGGTGTTAAGAACATTACAGAGAGATACAGAGGAGCAAGGTTTAGATGGCTCGGGCATGTTAAAAATCCACATAGCTGCTATCTGCCTTCCTTTGCCTAACGTTTACAACCCGATCTATTAATATAAAGAATGGAAAAGGTGATAAAATGCAGGGAATTTTGAAGGACTGCTTTGGAAAATTGTGGCAACACTCCATCACATAGTCAATTTATCGCTACTACAAACAACCATTTTGACAGCCTGGAAACAAGCCAAACTAGTTCCACTTAACACGTCTAGGAACAGCAAACAAACAGAGGACTACCAGTCTATTTCGGTATTACCGGTCTTAGCAAAAGTTTTTGAACAATCCTTTCATTCTCAACAAACAGATTTTCTGGAAACGAAAAGACTTTTGAACGATTCACAATTCGGGTACCGATCAAAACGTTCAACACAACTGGCAACAGCTCGCTTTGTAGATGAAATCAGAGAAAACGCTGAAAACGTAAAATGATAGGTGTTCTGTTTCTAGACCTTAAAAAAGCATTCGAAACCATTAGTCATGACGTCATCTTGAAAAACTTCTAGACTACGGAGGTATCTCGAAAGAACTGAATTGGTTTACTTACTATCTTTTCAATCGAACTCAAAAAATACAGTTCAGAAACCAATCATCGACACCATTCAACGTTACAAATGGTGTCTCAGGGCTCGATATTGTGACATCTGTCGAAAACTACCTGTATACAGTATGCAGACGACACGGTCATTGATGTTGCCCACAGTAAGTTAAGTACAACAGAAAGAATATTGAATGGCGAATTTGAACATTTGCAAAATTATTTCCGTAACAATGAGCTGGCTTCAAATTTGAAACATGGTAAAACAGAGAGCATGCTTTTAGGAACCTGAAAACGTTTAGCGCAACAAACAAGAGACTCAATCACATTAAAAATCAATAGGACACTCGTTCATCACGTAACATCTTACAACTACTTGGGAAATGGGCTCTACTCAAAGCTCACTCTACAAGACAATTTCGAAAAAAGCAACTGGGAGACTAAGTTTACTAGCCAAGCTAAGGTGTTAGCTTACCACAAAAGCAGCTTTTAAAATTTACGAAATGGTTATCATACCCATTGTTATGTACAGCACAATGGTCAGTCTAAACCTTTTAAATACTCAGAAGAAAAAGCTAAGATTATTGAACAACAGAGCCGAAAGAATCATTGAAAGAAGCGTTAAAATAAGATCAATTGAGAGTAGAATGAAAATAAAAGAGTGTACCTTCGTAAAACGATGCCCAGATAGAAACACCTGCAAAAACGTCGAGAACTATTTTCAGATAAATGCTCATACGAAAAGAACTAGAAACTGGAAAATTAGTCAAAATGCATTTTGCTAAGCTCGAATTTGGTAAAAAAGCCTTTAAGTTTCAAGCTGCAATTATTTATAATGAGCTACCTTAATATGTCAGAGACCGACCAAACATCATAGATTTTAAGAAAAAGCTCGGTGTACATTTTGGCAAGTGAATTAGCTTAATTGTGGAGGTGCGAATTGATGCTTGCTTCAATATTATCATGTCTGTGTCACGTTTTATTATGAATACTTTTTATTTTTACAGATTTTATTATCTTACATACTAATTGTTTTTACAGTATTTCAATTTTCGTATTTATTTATTTATTTATTTCATTTTTCACAGGACACACATTAATAGAGGTAATTTGTTTTAATTAAGTGTATATATCTGTGCAAACATTAAAAAAAACGAATATGATTGTTGTCGATAAAGACACCAAAACGTGTACCATTATAGATATTGCAGTACGTTGCGATTCTAGAATAACTGCAGAGGAACATGAAACATCAAGACAGCCGGGGAATTGAAGAAACTATGGGACATCCCGATAAAGGTGGTTCCGATCATCATAGGAGCTCTGGGTACCCCACTAAAATTTGAAAAAGTGGTTAGGAGAACTTGGATTGAAAACAAGAATAGTCGAACTGCAGAAAACTACGTTACTTCAGTCTGCAAGGGAACTTCAGAAAGTCCTTGAGGTTTGAGGAGTCTTGCTGACACCATGCTTCAAGAAACACCAATAGCAATTTGCGATCATAACTTAGTATGCGACACCAATATAATAATAATAATAATAATAATAATAATAATGAGGGTAGACGGAAAGGGCCCAGACCAGCAGGTCGCCTGGCAATTCCTCAGGGAGCAGCGTCCCTGCCCTAGTCGAGCTGGGTAAACCTGGCGGGAACAGTGGGAAAAGTTGAACTTGCCTTAATTGGCCGGCTAAACTTAGTACTGCCTAGTACTGCTGGAAAGGGACATTGACCCCCCTGCCCTGTGTAGTCAAATTGCCCTGATAATTACACCAGGCACTGACTATTGCTGTCAGCAAGTGGCGTAGCGTCGTAAGACGTATGACCTCTGATCTTAATTGATTGGTGGGGTACACGAACTAGTTTTGCCTGGTAATTATGAATGGGCTAGATCAAACATTCCCGCTCAAACCGCAGACTTGCCAGTCAGTTGCCTGACCTTAACCGGTTGTGCATGTCCCAAAAGGGCTGACACATCATGCATTTCTGTTTAACGGGCGGGAGTAGTGGGGGAGCATCATATCTAGGTGTCGTGAGCGTGGATCTCTTGTTCTGAAGGGCTGAGTACCGAGTTCTTACTTTGTTACTTAGTCCTAAGGTCTTGGGTGAAGCCTCGCTATGGAGACCGTTTTAAGCAGAATGGGTCACCTAAACTGGGAAACCTAAACAGGCCCCAACTGCAAGGTCATGTGCTGGTTTTTTTTATGTACATCAATATCGCACACACTTGGGTGTGATGCATGCACCCAGTTTACCCTTATCGGGCTGGGAGTCGGATGGGTTTGCTGGGGTTTCTACCCCTGAGTCCCGCATGGGCTCGTATTGCTCCACCACTCAATAATAATAATAATAATAATAATAATAATAATAATGATAAGCCAAATACTATCCAACTCAGTTGGAAATAAATTCTTCACTTGTTTTTCTTTAAAGTTTTATTTTTTATTTAAAAAAGGTTGTTTTTGTTTGTTTATCATAAAGAAGGAAAACACCGGCATAAAAAAACAAACCAAAACAAAAAAAGTAAATTCGCGTTTTCACCCATACATGGCTTCTTACATTTAAAACATAAAATGAATGCTACTTTAGACCATCAATAGTTATCAAATGGTAATTTGAAAAAATGCAAAAGTACTGACACAGTGTATAATATCAATTCGGTATAAGTTGCACTGGATTGAGAAAATGGGGTTATTTAAAACTGATAATCAATCCGATGAATCTCTTATATTTCTACCTCACTATTATGAAATTGCTTTGTTCAATGGCATACTTTATAACTTGCAGCCAGTGGGAATCCGTTATTGACTTTGCAAGGTCCATGTAAACAACTTCTGTATCCAGTAGCTATGAGCGAAGTGCTTCAGAAATAGCTTCCAAATTGATGCCTTGCAATCACCTGTGATATTTCTACAAAATTGCTCACTTTCATTTCTATCTATAGCCCAAAGTAGATAATCTTCTTTTGGTCTGTTCCTGATGATAGAATATAGTATATGATTGCAAAAATTAATTTCTTTTCGTTAACCCTGGTATCGACCGACAAGCGAATTTTAAGTTTGTATTTATCATTAACGATAATCGAACTGTCAGAAAGAAATATATCTTGTCAAGCATACCAAAGAATCAGGTCAATCAAAAAAATTCTGATATTAATTTCAGCAGGAAATACATGATTGCGATCACTTTTATATCAATTAGCAAGTATTAGTCTCGTTTTTTTTTTACCGTAGTAAAACATAGAACAGCAGTTTTTCGCCCGCGAGCAAATCACAATATCACTCATTCATATCATTTTATTGCTCTTGTTTTTCTAAAAGTTAAAACAATCGTCGTCTACACTAATGCCAATAAAATATAGGTCAGGTTTTCTAATAGAAGCTGAGTGAAGAACTAAACCTGTTTCCAAAGCTTATTCTTGAGCATGCCACCAGGGCTGTTACCCTTGTTTAAAAGAATCTTCCTCTAGAGCCCGAAGAAACTTAGGATGAATTTTTTTTAAGTTCAAGTATTTTATTACACAACATATTTTATATAGATATTTTATTTATTTATATAATCACACAGTACATTGTATATAGGATTTCGTATACTATGTAATTCTAACTTTACATGCTCACTGTTGACTTTGATATGAAACTTAAAGCTTGTTGTCATTGGTACTGACTGTAAAAGCAAAAAGAATATCAGTATTTTAAAGCTTGTAGTTGGCAGCCTGCAACAAACTACATATGTATTTTGTCATCTGCGAAGTTAAGTTATTTATACCTGGTTGTGACAGAGCAAATTTGAGAAATAAAGATTTCATGAAGAGGGTTAGGAAGTTTTGCAGTCCAACAATGTATGGTTGTACACCACAAGTTTTCCAATTTGAACCGTCAATCCCCCCCCCTCCAACTTGCCCCTGTAGAGTAAGTGATTTACAAAGTTTTCATTTATTTCAACTATTGTTTTTGAATTATAACGTAGAAAGAGAGTCGATGCAGCAGAAAAGGTGATGTCGTCATTTAAAACTTTTGGCCTTCAGAAGGAGATTTTTGGTTCAAATAGTGCTGTGTCATAAACAGTAAATTTAAGTATGCACCTTGTGCTCAGCTGCCCAATCGCAAGACAACATCAACAGCTGTATGGTCTGGTGAAACAATTATCGATGTGTGTGCCCCTCCTAGAAACACTAACGATCTCGAGCTAAAACAATGTTACTTAACAATTAACTTTTGTTGCCATTTTGGCATGGGTAAACAACACACAAATGTAAAAGGGTAATATGCTTGGACAAGCGTTTCACTTACCTCTTAGCTATTAATTTTGGCTCTAAAATAAACTGATTTGCTGTCCCTTGGGTCATAAAACCTGTTCTGAAATTTAAGATAATATCCAAAACAAAGACAATATCCGATATTATATTGAATGCTGCCCAATCACTACTCATCTGTTCATTAAAAAATGTGATTGCCACAGGTAAAATAATCATGTTCAGTATTAATAACAGCAACATAATAAAATCCCAGTAGTGCCTGGAAGAGAAAAAAAAAAGATATCCATGTTTAATTTATACGATAGTTTCAAGTAGAAAGGTAAAATATAATGCAAGATTAGTAAGTATAACAAGAGAGAAGTTATCGTTTTACAAGGATTCTCAGATAAACTTTTATATCATTAGAAGTACCACCTACTATAACTTCATTAATGAACCAACTGTAAAACATTTTTTGTTAAAAAGTATTAGCAAATCTCTTACTTATTTACTTATTTATTTTACTTATTTTTTTTATTTATTTATTTACTTATTTACTTACTTACTTACTTATTGAAAATCTTTTACTAATTTTCAATTTTTAATTATAATTGCAGGGAAATTTTTTAACTAAAAAGGTATTTTTTTTGTTTACTGAATTATATTCATTTATTGTCAATTTGAAAATATAATATAAATTGTATACTTTCAAAGGAATGCATATAATACGTGTAAGGAACTGTTTATAGTTCCTTACACGTTTTATATGCATTCCTTTGAAAGTACACAAGTTATATTATATTTATATATACATACATATATATGTATATACATATATATATGTATGTTTGTATATAACTATTTATATATTTTTTCTAGGCTACAGTAGTCGCACAGGTACTGTACCTTTAGTTACTTTTTAATGTTGCTCTGGTATCTCGGACAACACTGCAATGGTTAAAAAAAACCCCTTTTATTTCAATATTCCTTAAGATAAAGTTTTATAATTCCACCTTGCAAAACTTTGTGCCAAACCCTCCAAATGTAAAACGTAAGTAGAGAGTTTCACTTCTCAGTAAACTGCAATTTTTGTTTTTGCTTCCAGTATAGAGTTGCTGATAAAGCGATTTTTTCTACAAAATTAGTATCTATTCCAGTATCTTCTGTACTTCACCTATGATCTACTTTGTCCATGCAAAATATGTTCTTCTAAACTTTTTTTGTGGTCCATTTTAAAACATTCTAAATAATAGATAATTATTCTATTTAGGTTTTATTTTTCTGGTTAAGAACCATACAATATAAAAGCCACCAAATGTATGGAGCTGTGAAAGAGGAGAAAAAAAGGAAGAAGAAGAAAGGCTTGGCCATGTCATAGGAATTGATTTCAGACGTAAACACACTGAAGTCAAATGGATGAAGGAATGGACTTAAAAGCTAAAGAGTTTTAAAACCTAGCTGCCCTTAGAGTTAAACGCATTCAAATCATATGTTGAAGGAAAGCACTCAGAAGCCAGCTTTTCACTATCTAGCTGTTCGAGAAAAGAAACTATATGCATAAAAGATTCATTACGACGAGGAGCACCATTTGAACAAGGATAGACAAGTTGAGAGAAGCGGATCACACGAGATAGAACAAAAAGATACAAAAACAAATTAATACCAGCAACAGAACAATAATCCTTTGTATGTATGGTATTTAGATCGTATCTAAAAATATCAATAAAAATGCTAATAATACAAAATTTAGTTGGTGTTTTTTGAAGTATTTACATCGTTTTAACACTGCGGAAATATTCAATGGTCTTTTTCAACTTGTTTTTTTTTCAGTTTCAACTCTTTAATGCATAACGTTGCTTGTTAAGGAAGGACGTTCTTGACTAACAAGAAGGGAAGAGCAATCCACTTGTCTTTATTAAAAATACATTCTGTCACGGTGGCAAATTGTCTTTTAAAATATTCAAATCCCTTTCAAACTCACAAGCGTTGTTAGCAAAATAGCAAAAAAGCTCACTAATCTTTAGTCCTCTTAAAATTTCTGATCTATAATTATTAAATCTAATGTGGAGGGAGAAACTGGTATAGCTTTCATACAAGCTACGACATTGATGGTATTCAACAGCATAAACAACACGAGACCAAGTACAATTACCACTGAAGATATAGGATGACTTTCGTGAAGTCAGGTTGATAATATTAACTACCGTAGTTGATAAAACGACAAATAACGCAATTGGGATTTTGTAATCGATGGATCATCGATGGGGAAGAAAATTTGGAGAGCAAGGAAGACTTCACTAGTAGATCTTAAGGTATTTTCCCTTTTAAAGGACAAGAAAGGTGATTCAAAGTAAACATCCTTTACTTTAGGGTGGTCTGACATCATTTTGATATAATTTGATAAAATGATATTGCTGATCACAAAGAGTTGTTTTGTGACAGTTTATTACAAAATGTTTATGATCTTGAGCAGCATTTGTGTCTTTTTGGGGCCGTAAAATTGCGGACCTATTATTTAGCAAGCATATTTCATAAATTAATAGGTCCTGCATTTTTCAGCTTATATATATACACATAAGGTAAAACACGAAAAGTACGAACTGTGATTGCAACTAATAGTTTCACGATATATCGATCATCAGGCAATAATGCTACAAAGACTGTACAAGCTTTTATAAACAAATAAAGTAGGTGGCTCATCAAAAATAATAAAAATTACAGGTGGTAACGTATTACAATGCGTTGATATTCTTAGAAAGGAAGAAAGAAAGGAAGTCCTATGTGGATACGGTTTAAAATTACTAAAGAGTGATTTACTTTCAAATTGGGTAAATAGGTGTTCGGCTCTTTGATCAGGAAAAGAGGTCCCATGGGATTAGCTGTGTTATAACAGCTGATTATTAATTATTAGGTAGAGGACTTTGCATTCTCTTTTCCTTATTCTTCTTGTTTCACCCAATGCAGCCCTGTAACCCACTTCAGTTGCAGAAGGCTACTCATCTCATTATATTTCTTTCTTTGTATTTCTTATTTTACTATTACTGTAAAGAGAAGGCTGCTACACACATTAGTTTTTGGCATAGTCAGTTTCGGCTCAGAATGTTGGGTATTAAAAAATATAGACAACAAGAAGATTGAAGCATTTGAATTATGTTGCTAACTTTGTCCAAAGCGCATTAGTTGGACTGAAAAGAAAACTAATGGATTGATACTGGAAAAGACGGATGTAAACGAGAGGCTACTAACAACTATAATTCGTAGAAAACTGGCTTTTATTAGATACATATTAAGAGGAAAGGACATAACCAGAGATTTATTACTTGGAATGGTTTATGGCACGAGAGGTAAAGGAAGATCGAACGTTAGATATAGCGACGACATCAAAGAGATTTCTGGTGGAAGAAGTATGATTCAGTTGTGCGGAATGGCGCAGGATAGAAGGAAATGGAGAGTCACGACGTTTTATTTTGAACCTTCCGTTTGAGATGTTGATGATGATGATGTACTTTCAAAATTATTATCTTTACTGTTTTTCCCTTTGCCAATTCTCTCTTCGAAAACATGTACAATTCCACTTATAAAGGAAAAATGAATTCTTTAACAGGACGAGGAGATCTTTTTTAAAACGACTTTAGAAGTCAATATCGCAGTGCTTCTTGAATGCATCTTGTAAACTGATGTTGGCTGGCAAGTCAAAGATACTAGGTTGAGTTTCCGTATTAAGGATTTTTTGATATACACAATGTCATCAGTGTCTTCCTTGCTTTGATGTTTTTGAATGGAATAGAGAAAGTTTCACTGCAATCATCATAATTTTGTACATTAATTTTAGTGAAAAAGAGATTTTTGAAAAACGTGAAATCTTTATAAAGTATGTCACGTTGCAAGTTGACTTCCTGGGGCATGTAGATTGAAATGTATACATCCATCTATACTGATTATATCTATCAGGTTTAGAAGTAATTACGAGCGACGTTTCGAGTTGATGTGCTGGTTGTAAGAACTACTTTTAATTTCAATGTTCACTTTTAAACCTGCTAAAATATTGGCGTCTCTTTGAGATGATTAATAAAAAACTACAAAAACCTTTTTAGCCAGGGAATCTCAAACAAATATGAAACCTCTGCGTTGTAGGTCCATCTTATGGAGAAATGATTTGTAGTTGACGATATGAATCTCTTGGAATTAATTACTGTATAGTTTGTTTTGAATAAATATAATAGCAAGATTCAAAACTTTTATACCCTAAATTTTTATATCAATAGNCGTCTCTTTGAGATGATTAATAAAAAACTACAAAAACCTTTTTAGCCAGGGAATCTCAAACAAATATGAAACCTCTGCGTTGTAGGTCCATCTTATGGAGAAATGATTTGTAGTTGACGATATGAATCTCTTGGAATTAATTACTGTATAGTTTGTTTTGAATAAATATAATAGCAAGATTCAAAACTTTTATACCCTAAATTTTTATATCAATAGGTATGGTTTTTTTACAAAATTATATAGTTTTTAACATTTGATACTCCTGATAGTCTAATTTTTGTAAACCAGATATTCCATACTTTGAACACGTTATTCTAAATGATATTTGAATTATAGACAAAATATAATTGATCGTTTTTGCTCTACAACGGACAAAACCACCAAAGGATGATCAAATTAAGTTTATGAAAGAAAAAGATTCTATTTATAAAAAAATATCCATGGTCAGAAAAGAGTATATTTTAACTTTTCCCATTCCAGCACTGATGTTTTAACTATAACTATAATACTATAATACTATAATACTATAACACTAGTTATGACTAGTATTATTTATTGGTCTGCACTTACCCATTTTCTGTTCTTTTTTGTGTTTGTTTTTTCAAGTTTATTTGTTTAGACCTCATTTTGTTAGTGACCTTAAAAGTCAACATTTCTTTAACTTATCCCTTTTTAACGCATCGAATAATTTAGCTTATACCCAGTCTTGATATTAATGAGAAACGGGTATGGATCTAATTTTACTATTCGGAACTTCAAGGTAAGTCTTTGCAATTCGATAGGGACTCTTTCCTCTAAAAAGGTTTATAGCCTAAAGCATAAAGGTATCATATTAGGAAATACACTGGGGGTCTTTATACGATCGAATGTCGTTGAAACGTTTTGCAAAGTTAAGAAGGCGTGAGTGTATTTGTACATATGATTTATGTCATAATGTCACATGGGCATTGTAATGTTATTTATTGTCATGGTACCATCTAAAACAAACTTGAGGTATTGATCTCATAAGTCTAACTAATTTATCTCGTTACTTTATATCTAGAACATTTTTATCCCAACTGAGGATATATATATATATATATATATATAATTTAACAATATCTTAATTGATCTCCTCTTTCCAAAGTCCTTTCATTTCACACTCATCACACTTAGTATTACATCCCTGATAATTTGATTTTCCATTTTCCATTAAAGGCTCCATTTACTTCAACCAGCTCTCTTTTCTAGTGCTCGAGAGTACAGAGTATCTATCATAGTTTATTTATTGAATAAATTAGAACTTAACTAATCAGAAATGATATTTTAATATCAAGGTGGGAATTTTGCATATGGGTTTTTGTAATCTACAACAAGCTGATGCTGAGTCAAATTTAATTAATTTGTCTTACCTATCAATGCAACAGAAACCAAGGTTACGTATATAGAAACGTGTGGGTACATAAAACATACGCATTTAAATCCCATGAAGCTTTTTATTATTTTCAACTCGTTTTCTTGAAAAGTTTTGAAAAAACAATTTTATGAATATATTTACACACAAACTTATATATATATATATATAAATTATGCAATACTGTATATAACGGTATGTAATATGTATATATATATATGTAATATGTATATATATATATAAAAGAGATATAAGAAGTTGGAAAGAATAAAAAAACTACACTATCCATTTCGACAAGCCTGTTTCGTGATTTTTCTCACTCGTCAGGAAACGTACATTTCCTGACGAGTGAGTAAAATCATGAAACAGGCTTGTCGAAATGGATAGTGTAGTTTTTTTATTCTTTCCAACTTATTATATCTCTTTTATTACGCTCTACATTTATGTATCGAGCACTCTAATACGGTTAACCGAATCGAAAGTACCATATATATATATATATATATATATATATATTACATACCGTTACATAAAGTATTTATTGTTGTGCTCGCCGCAGCAGTCAGATTATACGCAATGACAAATCCATGATTATTGTACACGACTATAATATGAGACTGAATTCTGGTATCTTCAGTAAAATGCAACAAACTCACAATTAACAAACTACAAATAAAGTTATGAGTGTTATACAGATCTCAGGGGAGTACAATGACATTGTAATCAATCAGGTGCAACGCATGTGATAGCAATCAAAGCATGGCACGAATTACTGCATGGACACAAGAGACCTCCGACATTTATGAGTATATCTGTGTATTCTAACTCACTACCAAAGATCTTAAAGTGGATTTCTTCATGATCGACCTAATTAATGCGCAGTTTGAAGACAAATGATATTTTGTGTATGATTTAAATACAATTAATAATAAACTTTAAATATCTACTAACATCTAACATATGCAACTGATATTCTTTTTTCCAACATTTCATCAAAGTTTTCCAATTTCAAAACTTTAAAAAACACAAGAGACAAGGCCTTGTCTCTATTTTTATTTACTTTGCATTTAAATATCAACTTATGGCTTTTATTTCAGTAGAGAAGCACATAGTCATCTTCTTTTTCTTACGAAAGCACTGCAACAGGTACAACTATTCTACAGGGCAAGAGAAAACTGAAACTATCCTCTCTATACCTCCTCTTTCCTTTGCTCTCTCACCACTTCTTCCTCGTCCACTAACACGTCCTCTCTTTCTATTATTACCACTGCCACTACTACTACTACTACTATTACAACTATTACTACTATTACTACTACTACTATTACAACTATTACTACTATTACTATTATTACTACTACTATTACAACTATTACTACTATTACTACTACTACTATTACTACTGTAACTACTATTACTACTATTACTACTACTACTATTACTACTCCTACCACTACTATTACTACTGTCACTACTATTACTATTATTACTACTATTACTACTATTACTACTATTACTACTATTACTACTATTACTACTACTACTATTACTACTATTACTATTATTACTACTATTACTACTACTACTATTACTACTATTACTACTTTTACTACTATTACTATTATTACTACTGTCACTACTATTACTACTATTACTACTTTTACTACTATTACTACTATTACTGCTATTACTACTATTGCTACTATTACTATGATTACTACTATTACTACCACTATTGCCACAACCGCTACCACCACCACTACTATGCTATTACTATCCCAGCGATAACAATGGTACTACTACCATATTTGAAAATAATACAAACAAGAAAAATGTTATTGTTATTGTTAATTGTAAAAACCAGAAGAAACATGTTTGTACTACCTAATTTGCGTAGGATTTTGTTTTGAAACTTTTAAAGATTAAACGTGTTTGTACAGAATTTCTATGAATATTGACATATATCACACCTGCTGTTGTAATTAATCTATTTAGTCTTTTTTTTCTGTCTAGACAATAGTTGATATCCATTAGTTGTAGGACTATTGTCTTAAGCAATATCATTTTGATAATAATAAACAAAACGAAAAGGTGTTGTTGTTTACTGATTTGATTCGATATACCTATGATTTTGTATACAGTTATTGTATGAAAATCACTTCTTCACTATTCTTACAGGCAAAACCTTGAAGTGCATAACTGCTGTATTTTATGTAGCTAAGAATGGTTACTGCATTTTAATTGAACTCTATGAGTCTACGAGTCTGGTATAACCAGGTTTTATGGTAAGGCAAAAACAACCTTTGCTGGGTAGGCTTAAAATGGACACTTTCAGCAACAAATACGAAAATCAATCCCAAAGCCACGAATTGATTTCAGAGTTAGGACTAAAGTGTTTGTAAGTTAGTTAAAAGTTCAGTAAAAAGTTGCGCAAGTAAAGTAACAATATCCTTTACTCAACTTGTAGCGAATTAAACTAGCGGAAGAAATAACAAGACTGGATGTTGAATGAAGCAGACGAATTATAACTCAGGATACAAAGCTGTAAGAGCCTCAGTAGATGATACCCTTAGAGCTTTTGCACCCCATCATGAGCATGTTTTTGTAGTCTCCGTTTGTTCCATTAAAATACCTCAACGTGTCAGTTTTGTAGGCCATGAAACTTAGAAATAAACCTTTCAATTGATGAAAATGAATGCTATACTGAGGATAAAATCTGTCGTTTCCAGTACCTTTTTTCAATAACTAACATGGCCATTACTTGGAGAATGTTTGGCCTATTTTATTACACAGTACAAGACTAGAAATAACTTTGTAATAAAAACTCCAATTACTTTACTATTTGTATGTTTGCAATGTTTCTTCTTGTTGTTGGTTGTTCTGTGTTGTTTGGTTCATATGTTAGTTATCATAACGAACTTCGTACCAAAAGGACACCAACAGAACCCGAAGCCTGAGCAATAAAATCTGCTAAAAAATGTAAGTTTTTTCCTTTCAATCCTGAAGTTAAATTGTTGAGCCACAGTACCACAACATACAAGAAACAAAAAAAAAATAACAGATGCGAGATAGAAAACAAATTGAAACATTTACTGTGCTCGTCAGTACAAACGTCAAGTCTAAATAATATCTTGAAGTTGCAGATAATTCTGACTAAAGTTTCCATTGCATCTAACCCACACGCTACCCATGCTTGTCCTGTACCTGAATAGTAAGTATTTACTTTGTGACCTAACTAAATGAAAGAAGTATCTAATAAGTTCAACATTAAAGAAAATTTGCAAGGCGAAATAATGACAAACGAGTAAAACCTCATTTAAGTGATAAATGGAACAGACAAAGCAAAGGAATGCAGATCTGTCGACGTGACAATCTAAAATATACGAAAGCATAGAATTAAATGAGTTGTTATTCCCAATTTAGTTAATAACAAGGGATATTTTCTCATCAAGAATATTGAAAATAGATTTAAGCGAGAACAATTAATAATGCGTCATAAAGCGGTAAAAGATTATGGATAACAATTGACGTATTTGAAGATACAGAGGTTAATCTTTGAATACCGAATATTGTCCAAACACACGAAAATATAATCAGAAGTATTAATTACCGATAAACACCGTTATTGTCATTGTACAACATTAGGGGAACTTGACAGAAATCTTATAACTGACACTTGCGAGGCAACGGAAAAGAAGAAGAAGAGATTGTTGATGGGTTGTAAACACTGAGAGACAAGGAAGACGAAATCTAGTTTGGTGGGAAACTATTGGGATAAAATAAAATAAAATTTTTGACGAAATAAAAATATGATAACAAACAAAAGAATGCACTAATATGGAAATCAGAAATAATAGTATGATAAAGCATTATAAAGACAGCTAATGCCCTTATTATCTTTGGTTTGCTTGAATTTTAGCAGACTAATCAGTTCGATAATTTATCGTAACAGAAGTGACTACTTTTTAGAAATGCAAAATGATTACACCGGGTCGTTATAAATACAATGGAGAGTATCCAATTTCACCAAATTAATAGTCAAGTAAAATCCGAAAAATAACTAACGGGCAATGTGCCAAAGAGTACTTAAAGTGGAACATGAAAAATAGATGCAATAATTCTATTTTGCCCGAGATAAGTTTTTTATGTGCACTCAGTCTGTTATACCGTCCATAGAAAACAAAATAAATCACAACCGATCAACTGTGTGTATATATTTGCTATCTGAAAATTAAGAGTACTGAGAAAACCTGGCAATAATTTGAAAATTTGATAATGAAAAACCTCCATTCCCATAATAGAGATAAACATTATAATTTTTTTGATTTTTAGGCAACAACAAGATAAGACCACTAATAAAACAGCAATTTAAACGGAATTGCCCATAATTTTAGTTTCCCCAACTAAAGGTTTATGTTTGACGCAAGTGATCGTCGGCTCAAAAGCAGGCACAGACGTATACGTTTTGCGCATGTTTATTATGGCAGAAGCAGAACAGCCTGTTTCACACTTAATATTATTAATTGTCTGAGGGTTGTGTTCAAACACTAAGTAGGTGCCAAAGTCAAAGTGTGACTTTTTAGAGGTGTCGTCGTCGTATGGTGCCATGACAGATTCTGACTTTGGCTATCACGCCATAACACAATGGTTTGTTTTCCGCCAGTGGAAAAATGTTCACGGCTATTCTATCTAACCATTTCCTTGTCTATCGGAGAAATCTTTGTCTTTACTATCCTCTTTCTCTTTGTTCTTTTCTCTTCTGCTTTCCAATATACCACATGCTATTCTATTCCTTTTTTTTATTAGTACCTGTCCTAAGAAACTACATTGTCTGTGAGCTATTTGATTTATTAGTTGTCTTTCAGTCTGGATCCTTTTCAACAGGTTTGCTTTCTTAGCCTTCTTTATCCAAGATATTTTCATCAAATGTTGGCTTTGCATCGACAGTTAGACCCTATGCAAGTACTACGCTTTTCTGTGTTTAACAAATAAGCAAGAATATGGCTTCTCTTTTAAGTCCATTGTTACAAAAAATGATATTTGGTTCCTGATGGGACATTAAAACGCTAAGGTTTCAAACTCAGAAGAACTTTTGATCGCAACAGAGTAAGGTTCTGGTTACCATTCTAGATTTATTGTCAGTTATTTATCATAAGCGTTATCTGCAACCCTATAAAGGTGAAAATTATTATCAAGGTCTAGAAATCCTGTGATATAAGGCAGTTATACGGCATGGTAAATAGAGTAAAGGCACAAGCATCTTGTGCATTCAAGCTTCACATGAATTGCTACATCATGTCTAACAAAAAAAGTAGCTGTATGGCGTACCTTGTAAGGAGATCTCTTCACTTTGGAGCCTATGTATGTCAAAATAAGTATTACGTTTTGCTTTTCAATATAAATGAACCAACAAAAGTAACAAGCAGGAGAGTTAACTCATTAAGTTCGAAACATATTAGCTTCAGATACAAGAGTTTGATCTCAAGTCATATGTTGACCAAAATAAAATATGCTGCTTTTTTAAACAGTTGGCACCCTGTTATATCGATGAACATACATTTGGCAACAGTAGTGCACAAATAGATATTTTTGAGTGTGTTATTGCAGATAGTTATAATTAGGATAAATATTATATATTTATAAAAGCATCTTAAAGTACATTTACTATATATAATTATATTTATTAGAAATAAAATTTATATACTACTACAATATAAAAAATATAAGAAATTTTAATCTTTAATCTACCAGTTGAATTAACTTTAAATAAAGCTTAAAGAGGCAACCAAACAAAGCGACGTACTAGTTAAGTTAAAACATTCAGTCTTATAAAATAAAGCCACTTCCAAATTCAGATGATATACCAAAAAAAGTCTGCTTGTTCAGTAAGGTTTTTCAACTGTTGTCTTGATAAGCGCATGGATAAAGTAAGTGATGCTAGATGCTAACAAGAATTATACACAGAAGTAGTAACTATGTTTGGAATTAAAAGCAAATTAAATCCAAGATGTAAATAAAGTGCCATACAACGGAAATAACACAAGCAAAGTTTGTGAATTAAAGGACCCGAACAGTAAAACAGAGATAATACAAGCAACAGGCTTTACATTTAAAAAAGAGGTGTATTGTTGTGCACAAGGGTAAGTGAATGTCTTCAATGTCCTAAATATCTTTTGGAGAAGCAATGTAAAAACTCTACAATAGAAAGCTAAGCTTCCCTCTCTGCCAGCCTGTCTACGACAGCATCAGCATTATTTTAAGCTNATGTGATATGATATGATGTGATATGATATCATATGATATGATATATAATATGATAGGATAGGATATGATATGATGGGATAGGATAGCATATGGTAGGACCTGATAGGATCTGATAAGATCTGATAGAATCTGATAGAATCTGATAGAATCTGATAGGATATATGATGTGATATGATATGATATGATATGATATATAATATAATATGATGTGATATGATATGATTTGATATATGATATGATATATGATATGGTATGATATATGATATGATAGGATAGGATAGGATAAGATATGATAGGATATGATAGGTTAGGATATGATATGATAGGATAGGATAAGATAGGATATAGCAAACACTTAGGTACATATTTGAAATAAAGATATGTACAACAATAATAGATGAAAGGCGTACTCTTCAGCTGCTTTTGATTGTTGAGTCGCTAGCATCAATCATTATCCAGTAGTATATAGAGGTCTTTTCTTAACTTGATTTATCACCAGGAGTGTATAAGGCTACGTTCAAACTTGAAAAGAAAAACTATTATCAAGATCACTCTTAATTTTAGATTTGCCAATATATAAGTTTTTTTTGTATTTTTGTGTAATTTTCAGCAAATCCGAGTCCTCCCGATCAATGTTCAGTTTCCTCCTATTTCCAAATCTATCTCTTAACACATGTTCAAATTTTTTCCTTTTAACTTCCAGAGATCAGGGTGAAGGATGATATAATCTTTCAGCAACCCCAACCAGATGTCTTGAGAGAATTAACCCTTAGAAAGAGCAAAACATGCTAATACAGGCTGGTCTCCATAGGAGCGAGCAGTGATGATCGAGAGTGAAGGAGAAAGAACCATACCAGTATTTATTTCACCGAACTAATAGGCAGTAGTTATACATTGGCAACATAAATATTTATGGCATCTGACACGAACAGTGACTCTTTAGCACTTTGAATAACACCAAAGCACAATCTTTCATCGATGAATCTTGAGAGTGTCATCTCTTTACAAAGCTTTTCTACTTGGTTGGTATAATTACTTGTGTCGTATGTGTGTAGATTTCTGACATTTCATCTTTCCAGGAGACTGACATATATTTCAAAAAGCATTCTAAATAGTATACTATCTATATATATATATTCTAAATAGTATACTATATATATATATATATATATATATATATTGAGTTAATATCTCCCATCAAAATTGAGAAACAGACTAAATCTTAAACCATGCTAGAAACCCTAGGCGACGCAGATTAATAAGTACAAGTCTTTTGATCGTCGGGCAAGAGATACCATAAGACCTAAAAGGGAAACTAAATTGCAGACCATTTTGGGGTCCCGAAAGAAAGCAGCCTGCAAATTTGTCCGAAATTGTCTAGAAGAGAATGTATGTGAAAACTTTCAGGGTTACTTTACAAAAATTAATCACAACATCAACACACGGAATAAAAACAACATGATCAGGCCACCATCTTGTAGAACAGAATATGGAAAACGATCACCTAAGTTTATGGCAGCTAAGATTTATAACGAACTGCCATTGAGTATTCGTGAACTACCTTATAAGGAATTTTTAGCAAGCAATAAACAGTTTCATATTTAGTTTTNAACTTTCAGGGTTACGTTACAAAAATTAATCACAACATCAACACACGGAATAAAAACAACATGATCAGGCCACCATCTTGTAGAACAGAATATGGAAAACGATCACCTAAGTTTATGGCAGCTAAGATTTATAACGAACTGCCATTGAGTATTCGTGAACTACCTTATAAGGAATTTTTAGCAAGCAATAAACAGTTTCATATTTAGTTTTTCAAAATCTTTCAATTTTTTATATCTTTTTTCCTAAGGAATTTAATTTTAATTTTTCACCCTTTTCGTTCTATTTAGTTTATACTTTTAACCTTTTACCTGTTTTTACCTTTTTCGTTTGACCTATCTTTTTTTGTGACTGACTTTGCTTATAGATTTTATTCTTATACATTTTATCTTTTATCGGTTTTATCTTTGTCGTTTTGGACTTTTACCCCTTTATTTACACAGGACACATATGGAAAACAGCGTTTTATATTGTTGATATGTTTTATCCTGTATAAATATCAGTAAATAAATAAATAAATAAAGACAATTTGTAGCTAGAGTAAAACAACAAAGGGTTAACTATGTTGAAATACGCCTTTGACAGCTCGGTACTTATCACGTGATGTCCCCATTATGATTGATAATTACAGATAATTACTTGTTCATTTTTATTCACATATATATATATTTTTAAGTACAATATATGAATTTTATATGTATATGTACCTGGAATTTTACTTTCATGAACCTCTTATTAGTTTTTAAATCTACAGGATCTCTTTAATGAATTGTTCAACTTAAAGATATTTACTAACTGCCCAGATTTTCAAGGTATTTTTATTGGGGTAAATTAACGATTCTTAATTTTAATATTTCAAGGCTCGTGCTTTCTCTTTATGTAATTGCTATATGCATGACAGATCTTTGTACATGTGAAACATGTGAACGTACTTGAATAAACTCTTCAATGTTTGAGAAGAATTGCTTTATCAGTTGTCCCTGATAAACTAACGCCAATACCCTTTCACTGTTGAGGTTTTCTTTTCCAGTTAAGGCTGTAGCTGGAAACCACCAAATCATGGTGTGATATCGTCTTTTCCCAGATTAATGACAGATGTTAAGTCTAGTCATCATTTTATTTATATTTCAAAATTGCCAGTGGAATATTAGTTGACGCCAGTTCATTTTGCTTTCTTCAATGATTTTATCTCTTTCCAACTGTGATTTTTTTAATGGTTAAATTAGCTTGAGACTGTGATAACGTGTCCATTGTACAGTAGTGTTTACAATTTCATTTTGTCAAGAATAATAAAAAGCCAGCTTCCTGACATGATAAGAACAGACGTTCTCTTTGACCTTTAGAGATTCTTGAATTCCTAGGTTTGTTATCGTACAAGGGTGCGAGCATTAAGAAATTCAAAATTTATCAACAGATGGTTTGTGAGAATATATTAATAAAATTGAGATCTTTTTTAACAATAAGTTATTGTTAGTCAAAATGAATATCAAAAATAATATAACTATCAAAAGTATAAGAAAATAGGCAAATACTTAATAAAGATAGAGAATAAAATATGATTAATAGAAGAATAATAAAAAGAATAAACAGATGTTCCAACAAATATTCTTACTCGTTTTCATAAAGACATTTTGGAGCTAAATGAAAAAAAAAAGTTCCTTTCAGTAAAACAAATTTCTATGCTCACTGTTTTTATTTCAGATAGGGCATCAATCATAAAAATGCTGTGAAAAAGTAAAAAACTAAAGGGAAAGCATATCGAAAAACCATCTTATTTGATTAAGTTGCTTAAAAAATGTAGATTTTTTGAATGTGATTATTGCTTTCTCCTTATATTTAGCTATTTATACAGTAAAAAATAAACACATGTATATATTCAAAATTCGGTCTTGACTTCACTAATAAAGACCAAAGTTCAAGACTGAATTCACTCACATAAATCTGTCTGACACACTAGAAAAGTCAAACCTGTCCTGGGAAAAGAGGACTGGAGAAAAAGTAAGATCCTCAGAGCTTTCGTCTGCAGCACTTCGGATATAGACGCATGTTGTGTAATGGGAAGCAGTGCATGTTAATCCTTCTGGAAGGTATGGAACGAAGGATCCAAAATCCCCCTGATCAATAAAATTGGGACTATGTTATGCAACATGTGTGTCAATTATACTATACAGCTGTAACAACTGGGCACCTCCATAGGAAGCCATGAACAGACTTGATGGCTGTTACCGAAAACATCTGCGTAGGATCACAGGACACAGGTGCCCAAACAGTCTAATCTCAAATGAGACCCTATATAAGATGTGTAACACCACCTCACACTCTGCAAAAGTGGCTCAATATAGATGGACAATGCTCGGACACATACCGAGGATAACTGAAGACACCCAAGCACAAATAGCAGTAGAACTTGCTGTAGTGGGATCCAATAAATACAAGACCCTCAAGGGAAGGTACTGCAGAAATCTACTTAGTGTACTGAGAGTAGATTTCAGAGATGCAAGACTCTGAATGCTAAGAACTGCAAGAAGACTCCCGTAGTTAAAGATGCTCGCTTAGGATAAAATGTAGTGGATCCAAATGAAGATCCTTTGTTGGCAACTGGAGAAAAATTCTACTAATACAGATGCAGTACACAGTACATCATCATCATCATTATCATCACCAGCATTATCATCAATAACATTTGTTTAAAATCAACAGGATTCTATTAAATACAATAGATAATATGTTCAAGTACGATGAAAAATATTTCGAAAGGGAAAAGACAATCTATGTAAATGAGAATGTAAATCTAACATTAATATGTATAATTATTCAAAAACTAGATAATCATTGTTATTCTTATGGAATGTCAAAAAAGAATACAAGAAATAAATTTTTTAGGAATGTATGCGATAAAAATATTTTTATTAATACATTTATAGTTAGAGGAAAAAAGATATCTTAGAAGTAGAAACTATCATCAAATGATAATTTTTTAACTAAATTCTGCAGTTTCATCTCAATAAAAGCCTTGCTCTTGTGTTTCTTCTTTTTTGAACAAAGAAAAAGCAGTTTATTTAATCCTGGTGATCGAATTTTTACACTTTTGTTTACGTCTACCAACCAAAATTTATTTACTTCCTCATGCACTTATCTCATTTTCAGTCATTTATTTATCTATTTATTGGTATCAAAACATTTTTTTACTTTATTTATTTACTTCCTCATGCACTTATCATTTTCAGTCATTTATTTATCTATTTATTGGCATCGAAACACTTGCATTATAGAAGGACAATCAATGGCTTTTTGTTCAATTTTCTTAATCTCATTTGATCTCTTTTCAATTATTGCCAACGAATACAGTAGGGACTTGTTCACTGCTTGAGTATTGTCTTTCATTCTCTTTCCCTCCCTCACTTATCATCTTCTTTTCTCGATCTTCATGATCTTCGGAACACTTAAGGATCGTCTCAGACACCACTAAAACTTGATTCTTACGTTTTTCACTTATTTCAAAAGATCATGTCCAGTAATTTATGAGTGAATCTTTCTTCTGGGAAATATACAACAAAGTTGGCGTTGGCTTTGGCAGACAAAAAAAATGTCAAGTAACAGAACATTTCAATTGTAGTTGTCTCTCCATCTCCACTGTTAAGCTTTTATCAGGCGTGCAGTAGTTGAATTTAGAATTGTTTTTAAAAAATATCTTGTTAACTTTTCGAAATGACGTAAGGGTTTCAGAAACATGTTAAATCAAAAGACTTATTAGAAGCTTTTAGCTTAGAACTTTCAGCCTACCGACTTACCACATTCAACTTACCACATTCAACGTACCACATTCAATTTACCACTTTCGACCTAACACTTTCAACTTATCATTTTCGACTTACCTCTTTCGACATAACAGTTGCTTCTTACTACTTTAATCTAACAACTTTTGACTTACCACATTCAACTAACCACATTCAACTAACCACTTTCAACCTAACACTTTCAACTTATCATTTTCGACTTACCTCTGACAACGTTTGACTTACCACTTTCAATTTGTTGTCATTAATTTACCACTTTTGACCCAGCATTTTAGCAAAATCGGCTTACCTTCTTCTTGTCATAAATTCATTTTCAAATAAAAGATCTTACAAAATATTGCTGTATTTTTTGATAAGCAGACATTGATAACAAAAAATTAGCATATGAAGCTATGTATTTTTTTCCAGGCCACAGGTTTTATCATTTTAGACTTGTTACATAATAGCAACTCTGTATCAGGTTTGTTTGTATTATTCATGGAGGAATGGGAATATTTCAACATGCTATGTATAGGATACTTTACTTTTAACTATCATTACAGTGGGTTGCAATACAAGATTAGAAACCTAGAAAGGTACAGTTCTTATTGGTGTATTTTTTGCCCACGAGAATTGGTTTAAGCTTACAAACTTCTGTCAAAACTTCATTTAAAAATTAAAAAGCATCAAATTTGCTCGAGTAATAATAAGATTTAATTAAAATGTGTCAGGCTACACTAATCCTTGTTAATGTATTTCATTACGTTGCCTTTCTTTAAATAATCCTAGGTAGTAAGCGGACATTTTTTTCAATCGGTGATCGAAAAAGGAAAACATGTTTCTCTTTAATTTGATGAAGTGAAAATCAATAGCTTATGATGTTGGTTGAAATTAATTTTTAAACTATTGTAGTCCCACTTTATAAACCCCATCGGACTAATTTCAATATTAAATTCTCCTTTATTGATAGCTCTGGGTTGATTATTAATATTAAATTTTCATTCAAAAGATTTTAAATTCTTCCATGATACTCACTAACATATTTCCTAAACACTTATTATTATTTATTATTTATTAATAATTCTTAAACAGTTATCACAGCTTGTTATTTCTCATTGAGAAATTGATACTCCTCTTAATACCCAGCATAAAATTATTTTGTCAGTTTGAAATTTAACATACAAAAACAACAACAGGAACAAAGTTTAATGTATGGGAAGATATTTTATTATTCTACAGGAATAAAGGTATTTTTATTAGACTATTGAAAAAACATATTCACATTCTGTTACATCTATATTTTCAGCTGTATTCTGTATGTCTTTATTTCCTTGCGATTAACATGCAAATTTTGATGTTTTTGCATACGTACATATATATCCTGATGTTAGAATTGGCATGCCAAAAAGGGATAACAATGTGGTAAACCTCTTTATAACAGTGCGGATTGATACAGGAAAACACGAAGTGATGTATGGAAATCTAGAACAGGGGTCCCCAACCACCAGGCCGCGAACCAGCACCGGGCCGTAAAGAAATTCCTACCAGGCCGTGGGATGACAGCATTATTTTTTTGGTGTTTACATTTTAATAAATTTTAGTGTGTCTGGTTTTTCTTTTTACTTTTATTGATGTATATATTTTGTAAGAATCTAACCTAGTTCAAATATAATAACTTAGAGGCCCGATGTTTATATTTTAATTTGTAAATCTGCCACTTATCAATGCATCAGTCCTCAGGAAGTTCGTAAACTTTGAAACCGGTCCTTGGCACACAAAAGTTTGGGGACCAATGATCTAGAGTATTCATCAATGACATTAAAAAATCTTGTCTTTGTTGTTACATGGCAGTGGATCCTTGAAATCAATGTTTAACGTTTCGGATAGCTTTAAATAGAGGACCCTCTTCTGGTCGGTAGAACTTTGGTTTACTCTCACAGAAGACATCTTGCTGTTTTTTTCACTTCAAATGAATGGGGTAAATTCTTTGATCTAGCAAAATAACAAAGCCAAGTGATGCCAGGATGACATAGCGAGTCATGAAGCTTGTGTGTGTGTGTGTGTGTGTGTGTAGAGAGAGAGAGAGAGAGAAAGAGAGAGAGAGAGTCGTGAATAGTTTGATGTGCAAGTAGCTTGAGGCAAGTTGTCTGGTGGAATGTTCTCATTTGCTGGTGTGTAAATGATATCAAATTTGTAGTATCTAAGTTACATTTTCCAACACATCATCTTGTCTTTTATAATATTGTCGTTATGATGCTGGTTAGACATATATGACTTTTGATAAGTTTTAAGCATGACACGACATCCAGTAAGAAAAAGCTGCTAAGGTCTCAGAGCTTCAACGATGGCTTCAGCTTCTTTTCCTCTGGCTAAGGGTTTCAACTGATTTCTTTGAAAGTGAGTGAGAAGAAGACAACAGGTCTTTCCCCCAGGTTTAGAGTAGCTGCCAAGGCTACATCAGCGACATCTGCTTCGACCTATAAGTAAGTATCCTCATCTATAGCTGAGACAACTGCTTCAGATATGATCTTCTCTAGGTTCTCAAATGCTTGACCAGCTTCCAGTGACAATGGAAAGGATTTGCAGCAAGTAATGGATTTAGTTCTGTCAGAGAAATTTGACACTCATTGTGAATAACAAGAGAAAAGACCCAAACATCTGTTGAAGGAGTTTGTACTTTTTGGGAGACTAAGTTTACATATGGGGTGTTAACTTTCAGGATGAGAGTAAATCTTGCCATCTTTGATGACATAACCAAGTAAAGGAATGCATTCTGTAGAGAACACATTTTTGCTGTCAATAAATCTGGGGTAAACTTTTCGAGCAGCTTTTATGACTTGTTGAGGTTAGAGTCATGATCTTCCTGATATATACCACAGATGGTTGTATTGTCAAGGTAGGGAAAGACTGCTTCAGAGTTGCACTTTACGACATTTTACCATTACCATTTCGCTTTGAAAGCATGCTACATTACTGGTAACTCAAAAATTTAAAAGGGTAAACTGGTAAAGTCCACTTGAAGCTTCAAAAGCAGTATAAAGCTTGTCTTAATCTTTATATATACATACATAAATTTACATATATATATATATTTATATTGATATATATATATATATTTTACATAAACAAACATGATCATAACTTTCATGGACAAATCTATAGAAATTTCCGTCAATAAATGCATGTATATACAGGTATATATATATATATATATATACATACAAGTTTGTAAATTATGCAAACCCAACCATAAGGTACTATGTACTGATCCAAAACAGTTACTTTCTGGAAATGCTATTAAATGTGCTTTTTTGACAACAAATGCTCCGCTGAAGTTGTCTTTTCCTTAAATTACAACATTTTCCTGGTGTAAATGTGAATGCAGTCCTAGAATTACTACTGAAACTAAAAGGTTTTACTTGCAACCCCGCACCACCCCATTGTCATTAATTATTCTCCGAGAGAAATAATGCATTCTGACTACTGTATTGACGGAACGAAATCGGATGCGACAGAAAATGAAAAGAAGTCCTTCTAACCTGACCTCACTTAGAATAGGCTCTGACTGGTAAGCGAACTAATACTGTACAATTTAAAAATCAGGTTAGGTCCTTAATAACAAAATAAGACGATAGTATGTATGTAAACATGAAAACCTCTTGAGCTGTTTATTGTAATTATTTCACCACGAACATAACACCAGAGAACTGTCACCAGAGGATTGGACCAGAAAATTCTTATCAGAGCATTGTCACCAGAGCATTGACAGCAAAATAACAAAATTAGTATGTCCAAGACATTCCCAGTTAAAAGTAGAAAAAGTAGTTAGAACTCAGCCCAAGTCATCAATGGATCTCAAAAACCATTATGAAATAAACTAATTCTTTATTAAACCTAGATTAAATTTTTTTTATTACTTACTAATCTTAGATGGTTACTGAAATCTATTTTAGAGAACCAATCCACCAAAATTTGAACAACCAGAAAAAAATAATCACATGAAAGCAGCTAAACATGAAGTACTATGTCATTTTTGGATTAATATTTGTCTTTAGTTTTAGCCTTTTACAAGGCATGTTAACTGCAAACTACAATATGCTAAGATTTGTTGACAAGGTTGTTTGTAAGTTATCTTTAACAAGCAGAGATTAGTGGTCAAAGTTTTGCACTCTTTGCTGGTGACGGGAGGATTTTCCTTCTTACCACTTTCAGATTAAAATCAGATCATCTTTTCGTATTCATAAATCACCCATCAGATGGCTTTTTAAAAGCTTTTTAATAATACATTATAGCTATTAATATTTTTATAACATGTTTGGTGTGATAAGTTACAGGATATGAAAAGTAGATTTTGATTTCTTACGATGAAATAAAACAAAATTGTAGATCCACAGAACTCACCACGGACTATATTTTCACTAGTCTCTTATGAGAATTTAAATAATCCCTCGCAGAAATTAAAATACTCAAACCACGAATCGATTAAGGGCTCAAATAGTTTAGTTACAATTCTACACTGATTCATTGGACTCAAAAAGAAACATACATCTTTATATGTTGATATCGTACAAACCACAAATATCTAGTCTATTTTTTTCTCAGTATTTTTAACTTTCCTCTTTGTATCATCCAGGGAAAGAGCATTGCAATCCCAGATAAAAAGGTCTCCTATGTCTGTTCCTATGTCTTGTGAAAAATCAAATGTATTACTGATTTCTTATCGTGTCTTATAAAAAACCAAATTTTAAAATACCCAAGCTTCATTAGCAAAATATTTGGTGGATGAATATCTCTGAATGATTTTGAAGGTCTTTTAGCAAATGTGGATAGGTTATGTTTTGTGAAAAACTCTTTTTGACAAGAGGTAATTTTTCTCTGAAATTGGATCACTTTGGAATGATCTTACCTTTAGTATTTGAAAATGGTGTCCTTTTTAAACCTTTTTAACTCTCTGTTCTTGAAAAAACATTTATTAATTTCTATTCAAAAAGATATTTATATACTTTAATAAAGTAATTTTTTGCCAATCTGCATCTGAAAATCCAATGAGCTAGATGAAACTGATTGATTTCATGAATTTTGTAAATGCTTGGTTCCAACAATGTGGGGACTGTTTCAGTCCAAACGTACATCGCTTAAGCCTACAAAGGAGCTTGTCTTTCCCTGGTATTACATAACAGTCGGGTTCCTCCATCTAGGTTACCATTTTGAAATGCTTTTACAATAAACATCTGATGGGTATATATATTTATATATTCCTCTTAAGGGGAAATGGTAGTAAACTACGTTTTGTAGAAAACTTAGCTGGCACAAAGATTTCGTCATGGGCTAACCCTTTTTTTTCTGGATAGTCTTTAGCGACCAAACGTGCCTTGTATCTTCCAATAGTACCATCAGACAAATGTTTTATCTTCAGCACTTACTTTCTTCCTATGGTCTTTTGATCTTCTGGGCGTTCCACGTAACCCCAGATTTCATTTCCCTTAGGGGATTCACTCTCACTGTCTAAGGTTTCTTCCCATTCACTTTTTGGGGGTTTCTCAGGGCCTAATGTACTGGTTTTGGGTCTTAAATTACTGTATGTGCTAGTTGATGAACCTCAATATATTTGTCAGAACCACAATGCACAAGTGAGTGTATATTTCTATCTGGTCTATTTTGTTTTACTTCTCCCACTGGAGTGGGATATACCTCTGGCAGTGATTGCTTAGTTTCTCTTTCATCTTACTATGCATGGCAAAAGTCATATTCTTTAAAGGTTATATCTCTTCGTAAAACTATTTTGCTTTTAAACTCGTCGTAAAGTCTATAACCCTTCTTGTTCTCACTGTATAAAACATATCGATACTTTTGAGCCTTGCTATCAAGCCTTTTACATTCTGCATCAGCAATATGTGCATGTGAAATGCACTCAAAAACTCACAGATTTGGACCATTCGACCTTTTACCATATCACAACTCAAATGATGAGATGTGTTTCCTTACAGATGTTGGAAGTCGAATTCTGACATATGCTGCTGTGTTCACAGCTTTTGTCCAATACTTTTTGGTAACCCTGCATTAGGCGGCATAGCTCTGGCAGGCTCAACCAGTGTCCGATTTATCCTCTCGAAAATTAAATTGGGCTCCCGACTGGTCACAACTATTCTTTCATGTCATATGCCCCTTTCCTTAGGATATTCCTAAAACTCTGCTCTAGAAATACTCTCCCCCATAGTCTGTTCTATTTAAAACAATCTGTCACCCACTTCCACGTGTTTTCAAAGATTGAAATTGTTTAAACTTTAAAAATATTTCTCCTTTATTTCTTTGAAAATAAACGGTGCGACAATTGATGTAGTCAGTCGCAAAGGTGACAAAATATCTTCAACTATTATTAGCCACTGTTTGCCTAGGCCTGCAAATATAACTGTAAATCAGCTATAATCTATATTGTGTTATAATTTGTCACAGTGCGTTATATGAGTTCTTCTGCAATTTGCCTTCTACACATCCTTCATAGAACGAAGGGTACTCTACCTTTTTCACGCTTACACCTTCAACAAGATTATTCACCAGAACTTCCTTTAGCCTTTTCGCTAACCTTTTCGACCAAACTTTGGATGTCACCAATCAATATCAATCCTTTCTTTGAGCACTCCTGATGTATTTTCTGCGATATGGCAGTTCAGCTGGTAAAGGTTACCAACTAATGTTCCACTTGCGTTCACTTTGCTTCCCCGGACATTATTAGCCACCGACCATTTACGAACTGCAAAGAGTAACGGTTATCAGTTATGGTCGTGACTACAAGTAAATTACAAGTAAGATGAGGCATGTAGAATATTAGCTACATTTGCTTTACACAAGTTAAGTACATCAGATAGCACACTAAAAGCAACTGTACAAAGTCCTACAGCTTCAACAATCCTACCATCACTAAGAACAACATTTTGTGGCTCAGCTATATTTTTGTAATCAACAAAAAAAATCTTGTTCTTTGTCATGTGACTCGAAGCACAGAATCTATCAGCCATTTTTTCATTGGAGAGATATTAAATCCCTTAGTTCCAGCAAAAGTAACATCACTGTTCGCGTCTTTACTCTCTTTTCCAACCTTAACATTGTGGTTTGTTTTATTAGAATCCCTATTCCTGGGGCAGTCAGGTCAAAAGTGACACCTTTTCCCACAGCACTGAGACAACTGTAGATCTCTGCCTTCGTTTCTTTGACGAATTCAAATGAATTAACCATCCACTTTTCTTCAGTGGTTTCAGGTATATCTGAGAAACTCCACAATAATCGAAGGACACGATTCCAAGTTGACCAAAAACAATAACACGAACTTTAAACTAAGCCTCTCCCACTTGCTATCTGCCGCACACTGTATCCATAACCTGATAGGTTATTTAATATTAGGTGGATATTTCACAATGAGCTTTCTTTATCTTTCGGCTGTTTCCTATTAGGAATCGTTACAGCAGATCATACGCCTCCATTTTGGTGCGGTGGGCAGCATCTTCCCTTCTTACTCCCATCCCCCTCATGTCCTCTTTTATTACATACATGTAGGGTCTTCTTGGTCTTCCTCTCTTCCCCCTCCTTGGCAGATTCATATCTAACGTATGTGTATAAGGAAAAATGACTGAATTATTTTTTAATTGAAATGTATTTCGAAATTCTGGTGTTATGTAATGATATTGCTTGTCGTTTGGTGACGGCTAATAGTTCATCTTGTTTTTTCACTGTTTTTATGATTCAAAACAGTTTGTTTGTGACATCATCTATCAGCTGATCCACCATACTTAAACAAATGACTATACAACTGATAGCTAATGTTGCCTTAATGCCGGCAGATTTTTATTTTTCATTTAGGAAGTAGAGATGGTATTACTAAGCAAGGTGTACGTTGTACTTAATCCAATTTTTTCAGGAATGAAAAAGACGTTTTATAATTGCAAATATTCAGGGTCCTTTTTGAAAGTTAAATCTTTGATTCAACAATAAAACGGCTTGTGTTACTTTGTGCTTTGTTTGCTATGAACTAAACGTCCTTTAGACAATATTTGTTTCCTTTACAGTACTTTCTACAGTATAAAAATATTACAAATTTTATTGTGCTACAACTTCTTCAGATGCAATTGTGCTGATTGAGCTTTCTTATTTAACATTGCCTCTTTTTACAAATTTTCAAAATATATCTTTAATGACCATGTATAGTAATACATTGTATCTTTGTTGTATATGTTGATTCTATATTTATTCTCTCTATATATCATTTATTTATTCTATACATATAATCATTATTAATGAACGTTATGTGTATTCATTACCCATAGAATATGTTTGAACTGTCTTACTTGAGAGTATAATAGGATTGAGTGCATGTAGAAATAAATGATTGGGACTTAACAAAAGATTTGTACAGACTGTTTTTACATAATGTTCTTTATTTTCTGTAGACCTGATGATGATAACTCTGCCACCAAAATAGCAGTCACTAGCATTTAGTCGTTTTATATGTTCGATCGTTGTTGTGTTTATATTTTGCCTTTCTTCCATTTTTGGTTTAATTTTTTCAAGATGATATTATCACTCAGGACTATCCCTTTAGTAATTAGGGCCATACAACTGTGCATATTTTTGTTTTTGTATCTTTCACTTCTCTTTCAAACTGACATCAAAAGCACTGTAATAAAATGTATTACTGATTCCTTGAAATGTAATATGATCATTACTACCACGTAGGTCCGCAACATTAACGTATAAAATGGCTGTTCCTAATCACTTTAGTAGTATGGCGATAGCAGAAGTCTCTTTTGAAACATAGTTAAAAAAATAACTTACAAGCCAAGACGTGAAAACGCTTATATTTCTTTGACAAACAATCTTTCTCAGTTTTTACCAGCTAGAGACCAAAGAATTTGGATTAGTAGTGTAGAAGGGATCAATCCACACTGGGAAGCAAAACTAACAAAGATATTGTACCCTAGATTGTATTGCACCATAGATTATATTGTACCATAGATTATATTGTACCATAGATTATACTGTACCATAGATTATAATCGTGCTTACACATAAATGCAATCCCTTTATTGTCAAATCAATGGCTTTTAAATACAAATCAACATCTTTTATTCCCAGATGGTTTTCTTGTATTCATAGATTACTTTATTAAGGTTTATCTTCTTTTTTAGCAACAATTTGTATTGACAAAATAATTCAAAGATTTTCTGTCTTGGTCTCCATTCACTTTTGGTATTACAATTTGGTGATCTCTAGCAACAGTTAGTGTATTAGTGCCCTGCCGAGAATAACCTTAGAAATACAAGCCACTAATCAAAAAATATACAGTTAAGTAAATACTTATAATTTATCTAATGGTGTTTCTAAGACTCTACTAAATATAACTTGGTCTAATCTAACTAGGTGTAGACAAAAATCGGTTTTCAACTGTTTCTTTAATTAATACCTTAATCAGTTGTAAGGTTGATTTCAACCTGACTTCATATGATAATATGCTGCCAATCTAACTGCTTTTCTTGAAAGATTTGATAAAGATATTCCAATTTGCCTGGGTGCTAAACTTTGATCTAAACTACGATCTTTTTCGCCTGTACTTTATTGGTTTGGATTATAGTGATTGTATTGAGTCAAATAATTAGATAATTTACTGTATCAGGGAATAAATTTTTATTTTACTAATTTCTGCTTTTTGCGGATATTGTTACGCGAAATATTTTCTCCTTGTCAGTGCTCAGTTACTTTGGTTGTCTCCACGAAAGCTACAGCGAAAAAAGAGACAGTTTATTTTTTTTCATTACAAACGTTTGTTCCAGAGTTTAAGGTTGACCAAAAACTTTTTAAAGCAAAGATTCTAAATTTTATCCACTCCTAATAAAAAAGCTGTTCATATAGAAATAGCTTCATGTCTTTATAGCACTCACAAAAGTCACGAAAACACCTACAATAGTAAAGATTTTTTTGTTTTAACCTTCTTAAAAAGCAAGAATCTCAAATATGCCTTTCAAAGTATGATACCCAATAAAAACATTCGAGAAGTTTGATTATGTTTGGAATTTCTCATTTGCTTTCTTACTAACGTTTTGATTATTGTTGCAGACGAAAATTAATTGTGCTGACCTGACAGCTTCTCTAATGCATAAAAATCATGACCTTGCAAAAAAAAAGCAAAACAAATGACATATCATTTTTTTCACAATTAGAATTCGGATTGTAATTAATCATCTTAACTACATGAATTTTCTTTGTGGCAAAAAAAAGTGAATATCGCAATTAAAATTACCTTTATTTTGTTTTGCAGCTTCTTCTCTGGCACTCGACTTAATTGATCTTGTTTTTTGTTTTTCATGTTAATCATCACACATGTAACTCGTGTTTCAGTTTTTTCAGTTAATAAAATACATAATATGAGAATAAAGATTGCAATGCTAAACACATACGTTAAGAAGAAAAAGGACCAGAGAATCACCAACAAAAATAGTGGAAGGAGTACCCAAGTTAACTACCTCGAAAATGAAGGCATCCAAATGAAGTAACTGACTGCTATTTACTGGTAGGAGAGTGTGTTGCTGCACAGAACAAAGTGATAGTGTACAAGCCTAGTATTAAAATTAAGAGGGAAAGTAAAAGGACAGTTAATCCAGGAAAAAAGTGGTGGAGGTTGAGAGAAGCCGGATACAGGGGGAACTTCTATCTGGAGTTACTAGAGACGCTAAGGTTAACCACAGATGTGCTGGAAAATTGGTCAAACCTATTCGTTTTTTCTCGAGAGTATTCGAGAAAAAGCCAAGACAGTCCAGGGCGTAACATTAAGCTGTCGGAAACCAGACACGGAAACATGGTGGTGGAATGATGCAGTGCAGGTAAGCATTCAAAACAAGAGGAAAGCAAAAAGGTGTTTGACAGAACAGACCGAGAGAATGACAAAAGGGAATATGACACAAGACAAAAGGAAGCAAACTGAGATGTAGCCAAGGCTAATGAGGAGGCATACAGTGATCTCTATAATAGACTGCAGACAAAGGAGGTTGAAAAGAGTTTATTCCGGATTGCGAAATAAAAGGACAAGGAATCAAAGGACATCCAGCATATTAAGCTCATCAAAGATGCAGATGAAAGGCTTTTGACAGGAGAAAAGGAAGTGTTATCAAGGTGGAAAAGCTACTACGAAGGTTTCATGAACACTGAAAACCCTAGAGAAGCCAGCACTGAAGATGCTCCGAGAGCTGAACATGGAGTTGGAGGGATAGACAAAGGGATTGAAGAAAATGAAAGAGCGAAAGACTGTAGATCCAGACAACGTACCTATTAAAGTATGGAAGTGTCACGGTGGCTGTGGTTGAGAAGTGCTCACAAAGCTTTCCAATAGGATCTTGGAGTGCGAGGAAATACCAAACGAGTGAAGAAGGAGCCTGTTGATCCCTATCTGTATGAACAAGAGGGATGCACGAGAGCGTGGTAACTACAGGACCGTTAATTTAATGTGCCACACCATGGAATTGTTGGAGAGAGGTTTGGATGCAATGCTTAAACATAAGATAGAGGTGAGCCAGGAACAGTACGGTTTCATGCCAGGAAAAAGCACAAGAGGTGAGGTATTCTCTCTGTTCATTTTGATGGAAAACCACCGAAAAGGACAAAAGGAATTACATTGTATTTTTATAGATTTGAAAAAAACGTATGACAGGGTGCCAAGGAAGGAATTATGGCATTGTATGAAAATATCTGGAGTAACAGAGAAGTATGCAAGGTTAGCAAAAGACATGTGCAAGGACAGTAAAACACCATAAGAAGAAATTGCAGGGATAACTGATTTGTTCCAAGTCAAGCTCGGACCTCACCTGCTCCAATTGCTTTAAGCCGCTTCCTATTTTCAGGAGATATGGATCGACTCACTGGTGAAGTCAGGAAAGAAGCACCATGGACATTGCTGTTTTTAAAAGACATTGTGCTGTGCAGCAAGACAAGAAATGATGCTGAAGAAGAGCTGGAGAAGTGGAGAGATTCCCCAGATGTATAATGCTGACTTGGAAGTGGCAGAATTGAGAGCGTTTAGCTGGTCACTTGTGGTCACATCCCTGGGTAAAATCAGAAATAAGTCAATGGTACAGCAAATGTTAGGAGATTAGGAGAGAAGCCAAGGGAGGAAACACATGAGAGCGTTTGGACATGTTACAAGAACGGAAGAGAACTACATTCAGTGAATATTAGAAATGCATCTGCCCGGGAGGGGGAACAGAGGAAGACCAAGAGGANAAAAGAGAATATCACTTCTTGAATGAAAAAGAGGATGACAAAACAAGCATGCAAGGAACAGATGTAACAAGGACAGAAGACTTTAAGTATCTGGGGTCAACAGGGAAGTGCTACGGGGGATTCAATAAAGAAGTGAAGACGCGAATGCAAGCAGGGTGGAATGGTTAGAGGAAGCTTGCTCGAGTACTATGTGACAGAAAGATATCACCAAAAATAAAAGGAAAAGTAAACGAAACGGTAATGCAGGAAGCTCTGTTTGTATGGGCTCAAGACAATAGCAACACCAAAGATGTATAGTGCTGACTTGGAAGTGGCAGAATTGAGAGCGTTTAGCTGGTCACTTGTGGTCACATCCCTGGATAAAATCAGAAATAAGTCAATGGTACAGCAAATGTTAGGAGATTAGGAGAGAAGCCAAGCGAGGAAACACATGAGAGCGTTTGGACATGTTACAAGAACGGAAGAGAAATACATTCAGTGAATATTAGAAATGCATCTGCCCGGGAGGGGGAACAGAGGAAGACCAAGAGGACGGTACATAGGCACAATCGAAGAAGACACGAGAGAGATAGGAGTGAAAAGAGAGAATTCTGCTGACCACACCAAATTGAAATTTAAAAATGTGCTAATTTTTGCAAACCCAAAACAAAGAAAAGAAAGTTTCAATTCGTACAATTTCACCAGGAAAATTAAATAAAAATTGATTGTTTTAGAACTCGGAAGTCAAGAAGGTATTATAAAGAAAAATAGAGATGTTTTTAAGGCACTGACAGAGAACAAAAGCGCGATAAAAGAAAGTATGGAGATATGACAAAGAAAACAAATAAGGAAGTAGCAAAGGTAAATTCATATGAATAGCGCTATTAATTTTCACAAAATCGCAAAGAGAAGGAAAAGAAAGGCATTGGATATTAATTAATTTGTGGATAACTCGGGTAAGAAAGAGAATAAACTCTTTAAACCAACCATAAACCAACATTTTTAGGAGGGGACTTGCCTACAGATTGAATATAAGGACCCTATGAAAGGTCTGAAGATAAGAACAAACCCAGTATTCTCATTAATTAACATTCTTCAAGAGGAGAGAATTCGTATCTCATTGCCTCTGGATCTTTGACAAGCTTCTCTTGAACTGTAAGAAATTGCAATTTTGACAAAGGACAATACTATTTGTTATCATTTAGAGACGTTCCCTGGAACACTATCTCTTTAGTATTTTATAAACTTTAAAGATCCATAGTAATTATACTCCAACCCTCCCTTACGCTAAAAATGAAAGGAAACTTATGAAAACAGTAGGTATAATAGAGGAGCCATGAAGCAAGTAACAAAGGATAAAGGGAGCACAGATATTTTTTACCAAATATCTCCAAAATTAAACACTGTCAATTCATTACCTCTTTCAACAGTGTTTAGCGTCAGTTTTGCATGCCAGCAAACAATAATTATCATAATTATTAGGAATGTATTGATTATTTGCTCCTGCAGGAAAAGTCAAGAAAACTAGCCACATAGTCCTGTGATATTGCAAATAAAATCAGACTTAAAGGACGTTATGTGAGTTTGTATGTGACCCATTATAATTGGAAAGAACAAAATAAAAAAAATCGTCTTCTTTTTCTATCATTTGAAATTCAATATACATTTACTCCTGGACTATAGTGCCTAATATATACCCAAGCAAGTATGTAAATGATAATACATTAGTTACTGTGGTTTGTAAACAGTACTTAAACTTGTTTAAAGATTTTGCATGAGATAACGGATGTAAAAATTAAAAGGACAAAGTTTTGTTTCAATCAGGCTACATACCAGATTTTCAGATATTTGCGGTAATTGATGGAAATAAAAATAATAATATTAATAGTAATAATAGTCATACTAATAATATTACTATTACTAATGACAATAGGTAAGAGGAAGAGATAACAGAAAAACACTTACATTAAGTGCTCAAGAGCAAGCAATAAGTATTAATTACACAGAACCTTGATAAGAGAATAAGATTAAAATCCTGATAAATGTGCTGAAGGAGAGGAGAGACTGTTTTAGAATAAGCTATTGTGGCATTTTGTGACACCGTGATATAGGGTGGTAGGGCAACGGAACTGAAAATAGTCTTCCTAGAGAAGAAGGAAAAAGAAGTAAACACTATTATTATTATTATTATTATTATTATTATTATTATTATTATTATCATTATTATTTTGAACTATCTTTCAACAGTAAATACACTTTTTAATAATAGGAGAAACTGTTAAAGATAAAATATAGATAAAATTTAAAAGTACCTATTTTAGAAGCAAAAAATAGGAAGATTATTGGAACAGACAGAAGTAAGGTGCTTTTATTCATGTAATAGACAGACTTACCTTTTCAGGAAGTAAGCTTTGATTACAATTCTACTTTCAAATTGTAATGTTAAGAGAATTTACCAGTCCTATTGCTATACTATTTTCAATGAGTAGCAATGTACAATTATTTATCTTGTAGAGATACGCTTATATAAGCTCTTATAACTCTTGGTTGTGGCCAGATATGGGATGTTATCATATTTCATGAAATGTTTAAAATTTATCTAGGGTTTTGTGAAGACATGTTAAAAATTGTAATTTTATTTTATTTTATTAAATTAATTTTATTTAATTTTTGGTATGTAAAGAATTTCTAAGGTCAGTTTATTTGGAACAAGAAAATGCCTAGTCCTCTGTTGCTGCGAGATTAGGTATATAGCACAAAAAACCCGTCCTACTTACTTCGTGTCAAATGGCCTTTCTATTGAAAACAGTTTGGAAACGTGAGAAGAAAAAGCCTTTTTTACTGTTGCCAAAATTTCTGTTTGGAGCTTGAATTCAGATAAAATCGTTGCCATTAATGCATAAAACAAATATAGAAACTTGCGAAGAACTACAGTTTCTCTGGCATTTAGCTCATAAATACATGCTATGACATGAAAGGCTTTTTTGTGTGACAAATATTCTTATACCAATACCATAGAAAATTGTTCTCCTTAGAGAAAGGAGCAGGCAGTCTTAAGGCAATAAGAATGATATTCGTCTTCAGAACTTATAACAAGAATTTAATCGCCATTGTAAGTAAATTGCAGTTCACAAATATTAAGCTACGAAAACCATCGTGATTGAAAGAACTGTTGACATTTTTAATCCAAGAATCTAACCGCCACTAAAAGTACACGTGGAGCACATTGTAAAACAAGATTAGTGTTCTTCGTCACCAAGAGCGTTCCACCAATAATTATAATTATACAAATTTTTAATTGATCATGTAATTATTCTTCTCTAGACAACTTGATCTTTTAGGATCTACAGTGAACAGAGGGTCAAACGTTTTAAAAAATCAACCCAAATACCTCACCTCAAGGGATTGCTGGAGTTTTGTTAAAGATAATAGCATGGATTGAAATGAGCAAGCAAAATTGTTTCTTTCTTATTATTGGCTGCAGAATGTAGCTTATTTATATTAGAGGCCTTATAATTCACCCGTAGCTAATGTGTGTATGATGTGCATGAGCTTTGTGTTAGCTTTGATTGATTGTTAAGAGAGAGAGAGAGAGAGAGAGAGAGAGAGAGAGAGAGAGAGNTGGTAATTGATGGAAATAAAAATATTTATAGTAATAGTAATAATAGTAATAATAATAATATTACTATTACTAATGACAATAGGTAAGAGGAAGAGATAACAGAAAAACACTTACATTGAGTGCTCAAGAGCAAGCAATAAGTATTAATTACACAGAACCTTGATAAGAGAATAAGATTAAAATCCTGATAAATGTGCTGAAGGAGAGGAGAGACTGTTTTAGAATAAGCTATTGTGGCATTTTGTGACACCGTGATATAGGGTGGTAGGGCAACGTAACTGAAAATAGTCTTCCTAGAGAAGAAGGAAAAAGAAGTAAACACTATTATTATTATTATTATTATCATTATTATTATCATTATTATTTTGAACTATCTTTCAACAGTAAATACACTTTTTAATAATAGGAGAAACTGTTAAAGATAAAATATAGATAAAATTTAAAAGTACCCATTTTAGAAGCAAAAAATAGGAAGATTATTGGAACAGACAGAAGTAAGGTGCTTTTATTCATGTAATAGACAGACTTACCTTTTCAGGAAGTAAGCTTTGATTACAATTCTACTTTCAAATTGTAATGTTAAGAGAATTTACCAGTCCTATTGCTATACTATTTTCAATGAGTAGCAATGTACAATTATTTATCTTGTAGAGATACGCTTATATAAGCTCTTATAACTCTTGGTTGTGGCCAGATATGGGATGTTATCATATTTCATGAAATGTTTAAAATTTATCTAGGGTTTTGTGAAGACATGTTAAAAATTGTAATTTTATTTTATTTTATTAAATTAATTTTATTTAATTTTTGGTATGTAAAGAATTTCTAAGGTCAGTTTATTTGGAACAAGAAAATGCCTAGTCCTCTGTTGCTGCGAGATTAGGTATATAGCACAAAAAACCCGTCCTACTTACTTCGTGTCAAATGGCCTTTCTATTGAAAACAGTTTGGAAACGTGAGAAGAAAAAGCCTTTTTTACTGTTGCCAAAATTTCTGTTTGGAGCTTGAATTCAGATAAAATCGTTGCCATTAATGCATAAAACAAATATAGAAACTTGCGAAGAACTACAGTTTCTCTGGCATTTAGCTCATAAATACATGCTATGACATGAAAGGCTTTTTTGTGTGACAAATATTCTTATACCAATACCATAGAAAATTGTTCTCCTTAGAGAAAGGAGCAGGCAGTCTTAAGGCAATAAGAATGATATTCGTCTTCAGAACTTATAACAAGAATTTAATCGCCATTGTAAGTAAATTGCAGTTCACAAATATTAAGCTACGAAAACCATCGTGATTGAAAGAACTGTTGACATTTTTAATCCAAGAATCTAACCGCCACTAAAAGTACACGTGGAGCACATTGTAAAACAAGATTAGTGTTCTTCGTCACCAAGAGCGTTCCACCAATAATTATAATTATACAAATTTTTAATTGATCATGTAATTATTCTTCTCTAGACAACTTGATCTTTTAGGATCTACAGTGAACAGAGGGTCAAACGTTTTAAAAAATCAACCCAAATACCTCACCTCAAGGGGTTGCTGGAGACAATAGCATGGATTGAAATGAGCAAGCAAAATTGTTTCTTTCTTATTATTGGCTGCAGAATGTAGCTTATTTATATTAGAGGCCTTATAATTCACCCGTAGCTAATGTGTGTATGATGTGCATGAGCTTTGTGTTAGCTTTGATTGATTGTTAAGAGAGAGAGAGAGAGAGAGAGAGAGAGAGAGAGAGAGAGAGGGAGAGAGAGAGAGATAAAGAAAGAAGAGAGAGAGAGACACACACAGAGAGAAAGAGACATAGAGAGAAAGAAGAAAGAGAGAGGGAGAGGGGGGAGAGACAACAATTAAAAAGACGTAGAGAAAGAGAATGAAGAAAGAGAGAATGAAGAGAGAGAGAGAGAGAGAGAGAGAGAGAGAGAGAGAGAGAGAGAGAGAGAACAATTAAAACGAGATAGAGAAAAACAGAAGATTATTAGGATTTAAGAAAGACACAGAAAGAAATAGAGATTGTTACATTATTAAAGAAAATAGGAAACAAATAAGGAAAGAGGAGTGCAAAGGGTATTTGGTTGGACGTATAATATGAAGAGGAAGGAACTCCACACAAAATGAAAAGAGATCAAGGGGAAAAGGCTAAGGTGAACAAATCTAAAACGTTTATTCTGAATAAGTATATTTAACTGTGTAGCAGAATTTCTTCTTTCCTGAACAAGATAGTTGATCAGATACCATGATAAAAGAGTTATAGTAAATGAGGAAGAGAATTCGGTAAAATAAAAGCAAGTTGTTTGATCAGGGACACAGTGTATTGGGCGAAGACTGTTATAAAATACATTATGGGATACATAGCTAAGAAGCAGAGCTCAAAAGTATTGTCTTGGATCACTTAGCATAAAAGCAATACAGTATCTGAACAAATGTCTGATACCTAACTCCTCATTGCATGCTTGCATGAATGATAGTGGGGTAAAAAAACCCTGCAACGGCACCAGAAAAATCTGAAGAAAGAATGTTCTTCATTAAAAGAAATAAGAGAGGCAATTCGAACAAGACACTGTCACTTTTTAAAGTTAGATTTTTCGTTAAAATTTCAAGCTTAAACTTAGAAATATTTATGTCGTTATTGCTATGTGTTTTTACACTTTCTACCATTGGAATAAATGATTAAATGAAAACTTACTCTGTACAAATGCATTCCTAACCTTGGCAAATTTAATATGTGGTACAGCACAAAAGTTTACTTCTGTTATCAAAAGAATTCCCTGATTGACGACCATTGGAAATCTCTCTTTTAGGAAAGTCAAGAGTCACGTAACTTCGGTATAAAATGGTATCAAGGGAAAATCTAATATTTAGTCATGGAGGATAATTTTGTTTAGTTTGTAAAGTATGGTCCTCATTTAATTCCCCCCTTATGACATTCATTTTCATTTTCCCAACTATCCACCTTGCATAGAATATAAAGAATTGGCCTTGGGGTACCTTATATACACACATATACAACATAATGTACATATATATATATATATACATATTTACATGTACATATATTTACATATATATAAATATTTATATATATATATATATATGTTGAACGCCAAAAAAATCAACAAAATCTAGTTTAGAACTGTCAGTTTCATGTTTTCACAATCGTCAGCCAAACAACATATATATATATATATACATATATATATATATTCATATATATATACATATATATATATTCATATATATACATATATATATATAATCAGATGTATGAGTAAGAAAAACTCTAACTTTACAGTACTCAGAGTTTTTCTTACTCATACATCTGATTATATGATAGTTCCTACGTTTTAATGTGGTAGAGCACTGTTGTTGATGACATTTCATATTCATTTGTTAATATATATATATATATATATATATAAATTAAAAACACAACCATAGGGAAAACAACTATAGTTTTCTTGCATCTTCAACGTTCTTGTATTACGTTTATCAGGCAACTGGCAATGTTACACCATATTTTTAGTTGCCTGATGAGTCAATGCAAGAAATTTGACGTCGCAACGAAAGTGTAGTTCTTTTTCAGTCCCTGTTTACTCATTAGTCCACTTTGTATTACCTTCAGATACATGGGGCACTCTACACAATTGTTGTCCATACACATACGAACTATAAATATAATATATAATATATAGATGTAACATATAAATATATGGTAAATATATAAATGAAAATAGGTAGAAAATTATTGTGATTAAGAGTTAATGCTTTGAAAAACGGAGTAAATATAGTGCAAAGACAGAAAAACTACATTAGTATGCTTACATCTTTAAGTTTCTTGCTTTCAGTGTTTATCAGGTAAAACTAGTATTTCCCTTATTAATGCTGAGTGGCAGGAACTTAAAGGAATGTATTTCTCCGGTTGGTACACACACACACACACACACACACATATATATACATATATATATATATATAGTTTGAAGATTGTTAAGAAAACATGAAACTAGTAGTAACTGCTAAATTTGTCTAGTTATTTTGTATGCTTTACTGGATTTATATATATATATATATATATGTATATATATATATAATATTACATATACACTTCTTCAAAAGGAGTAAAACGACGATAAAATCAGTACATAACCTTTAAAAATATTACACGTTCGGCACATGGAAACGTTAAGACATTTCTTTTTCAGACTAAACTGAAGTCTAGTCCGAAAAAGAAATGTTAAAATTTTAAAATGTCTAAACGGATGGTGTATTTTTAGAGGTTATATAAATATATGCACACACACACACACATATATATATATATATATATAATATTATCTAAATACTTTAGAAGCATAATTTGCCAAAGGAATCCTATGAAACTGCAGAGCCTCAGTACTTTAGGCTGAAAAAGAGAACTCACCTATTGATTGTAAACATTTCTCAAAAAATTTCCAGTAATAAATTACTGAAGGAGAACTCATGCATTTACAAAAAGAACAAAAATTTGTTAATAAATCAACTGGCAAAATCACATAAATTGAAGACAGGATGCTTAATATATAAAGAACACAAACAAACACAGATAAATACACAATGACAGACCATATACATATAGTATATGGTCTAAGGAACTAATTCTAAGGAATATGTATATATATATATATATACACATATACATTTTCATACATAACAGAAGTGCATACTTAGTGCAACAAATTAGGAATATTGTATGTAACCTGGGCACTGCGGTAATGATTTTTTATTGAAATAACAACTTATTGTTAAAGTGTCACTACAAAAGTATTTGGTTGACAACTTATTTCATGAATGTACTATCAACAAATACCTTCTTCATTTTAGACGAATTGAAAGATCTTGATAGAAAGTCACGTAAAATACTTACAATGTACAAAGGTTTCCATCCAAAAAGTGATGTTGACCGCTTATATATGAGAAGACGTGAAGGTGGAAGGGGACTAATGAATTGCGAAGACACTGTTAGAAGCGAAGAAAATAGTATAGGTTTTTACCTCAAGAACTCTGAAGATTCACTGCTACAAGCAGTGAAATATGTTGGCATTGTTGAGCATGAAACCTCTGTTGATAAAGATGACTTTAAAAAGTCAATTGCAGAGAAAAGAAAAGACAACTGGTGTGGTAAACAGATGTACGGACAATTCATTAGGGATCAAAATGAGTCTACTGATAAGGAAAAAACTTGGAGTTGGGTAGTAGCATCTGATTTGAAGGCAACAACGGAGGCGTTGATATTTGCAGCTCAAGAGCAAGCTATTAGGACAAATTACATCAAGTTCCATATTGATAAGACTGCAGATTCCCCTAATTGTAGAATGTGCGGGGAAAGAGGAGAGACAATAGGCCACCTGGTGAGTGAGTGTAAAAAGCTGGCTCAAAAGGAGTACAAACGACGCCATGACAATGTTGCAAAAGTAATACACTGGAAGCTTTGTGGCAAACTGAATTTCGATAGAACTGAAAAATGGTATGAACACACCCCTCAGGCAGTGATAGAGGATGACAGTCATAAGCTTTTGTGGGACATGAATATTCAGTGTGACAATATTATTGAAGCAAGGAGGCCAGATTTAGTCATTGTGGATAAAAATACAAAAACTGCAGTTATTGTTGATGTTGCCATACCAGGGGACAAAAGGATCCAGGAAAAAGAACAAGAAAAGATTGAAAAATACCAGGACTTGAAGAGAGAAATTCAAAGACTTTGGAGTCTTAAGAAGGTTGTAGTGATTCCAATAGTCTTAGGGGCCCTCGGAAGCGTAACCAAGAACTTTGAAAAGTACATAGAGAAACTAGGAATACAGATAGATACAACACTGACCCAAAAAACTACACTATTAGGAACAGCAAGAATTTTAAGAAAAGTACTGGAGTACTGAATTAGGGAAAGAATGTGAGAGACCTTTGGTTACTTGTTGTAACCGGCTCTCTTACAAATACTCGGTATAACATCTGCCTGTGATGAAAACAGATTTTAACGATAATAATAATAATAATAATAATAATAATAATAATAATAAAGGAGTAGAAGGAAAGTGCCTAGGCCAGCAAGTCGCCTGCCAATTCCTCAGGGAGCAGCGCCCCTGCCCCAGTCGAGCTGGGTAAACCTGGCGGGAACAGTGGGAAAAGTTGAACTTGCCTTAATTAGCCGCCTGAACTTAGTACTGCCTAGTACTGCTGAAAAGGGACATTGACCCCCCTGCCCTGTGTAGTCAAATTGCCCTGATAATTACACCAGGCACTGAGTATTATTGTCAGCATGTGGCGTAGCGTCGTGAGACGTATGACCTCTGATCTTAATTGATTGGTGGGGTACACGAACTAGTTTTGCTTGGTAATTATGAATGGGGTAGATCAAACATTCCCGCTCAAACTGCAGACTTGCCAGTCAGTTGCCTGACCTTAACCGGTTGTGCATGTCCCGAAAGGGCTGACACATCACGCATTTCTGTTTAACGGGGGGGAGTAGTGGGGGAGCATCATATCTAGGTGTAGTGAGCGTGGATCTCAGGTTCTAAAGGGCTGAGTACCGAGTGCGCACTTGTTACTTAGTCCTGAGGTCTTGGGTGAAGCCTCGCTACGGAAACCTTTTTAAGCAGAATGGGTCACCTAAACTGGGAAACCTAACCAGGCCCCACCAGCAAGGTCATGTGTTGTATTTTTATTACCATCTATTTATCACACACACTTAGGTGTGATGCATGCACCCAGCTTACCCTTATCAGGCTGGGAGTCGGATGGGTTTGCTGGGGTTTCCACCCCTGACCCCTGATAATAATACTTATTATATATATATAACCTCACTGCCATAACAAAAGCTTAACAACAGGAGGGCACCATTTGAGTCCAGGATCTGGGAGAAAAAATGTGAAAAGGAACAAATAAAATATATAAATTAAATCTATTTGACATTTGCGATTTCTCTCTTTTTTTAAAAAGAGAATCCAACATAAGGATTGTTACAATGAATATAAACGAAATTCAGAGGAGAATCTAATCGATAGAAATTGAGGTAGATGTCAAACGTTCTATGGTGAGGTATAAGGTATTGACAATACAAAAGTAAAATTAACGAAAACGTTTCAATTAGCAATAAAAAGAAAACCATCAGGAAAACAGAAACTAAAGATTAATACAGTTATTATATTCACAGAACTGTATGAATACTTTAAAGATTTATACCAAGGTTAAAATAAGTAAAGGACTAAAAACACTTAACACAGGAATAATATTAAAGCTTATAATAAACGGTCGAATGACAGACGTTTAACCCGAAAATATATATTTTAACAACCAAAGCTATTTGAATGACAAATGCAAATTTATCTTTAATAATAATTATTGAACTTATGTGCTTCTTTTACTCGGAAAAAACGGTCTATATTGTTGATTAGGACGTCCAAAAAGTTTTCAGTTTCGCTTTACTCGGCTTAACAACTTTTCTCTGCATATTTTGCTAGGTTGTTAATTAAAAGAACGTCGTTAAAGAGAAAAATTATGAAAATAAAGAGTACTATTTTATAGTGTATATATTAATCTTAATTTTTAAAACTTAGAGTTAAACAGTTTTTAGTATGACCATCTTTTCATGCAGTATGATCCTATTGACTCTTTACATCATAAAAATGAAGAATTATGATCTATCTTTCTCCCAAAATCTCTCACTGGTAGTATAATTTATATTTCTATTTTTTTTAAAATAAGGAATTAATTAAACCAAAGAGTTAGAACTTGTTGTGTTGCACAATGTACAAAACAATACTCTACACGGTGACGTTAAAGTATGTTGATATAAGTTAATGTTTGTTGAGGGATATTGCTCGTTGTATTTATCCTGTAGAGATCTTTATAGTAAAACTCCATGGCACTCTGAGAAAAAATACACACATTAGAACTTCAGGTCGAGCATGGGAAATGAACGGCTAGCATTGATAAATAATTGCTTGAAGTACTGTTTAAATATTCATTAACACCAAATCCCAGCGAAGTTATACGAGCAGATTGCCAGAAAATGTTTAATGACATTTACCTTGCATACAGAATTTCAGGTCTAGCATGTAAATTTTGTTTTAATTCCATCCAAAATAGGAACTTAAGAAGAGAGATTTCCCTGTTAGAAGTTAAAAGAATGGACGATGATTGAATTGTTGTCTTGATTTGAAGCGCTTCTATTTTGTACTATGCATCAGAAGGTTTTCCCAATTTAAATATAATTTTTTTTCAGGGCACAACAGTTGATTTGCTAACGTTGTAGAGTTTGTTAATTTTCTATCATGAACATCTTTTTAGGTTAGGTTAAGATATTTTTTCCATGTGATAAGAAAAATAGACATGTGAAAAAACTCGTATTCTTATAGATATTGAAAACAATAGTTTATTTTTGTAAAAGAATCTCCTTTAGTTCATCAAAGAAAATCTTTTTTTTTGAAAAGGTCAAAGGTGGATGAAAATAAAACATAACAGTAAAAAGGAACACAATAAACTGAAGTACTTGTCCTCTTTTTGTTCGTGAAGCAAAATTTTATGGATATTTTGAGTCACTTTAGCTTGAGTACGTAGACAATAGATTAATGAAATTGTCCAAGGTAATATAAACAGATGCTCTAGAAAAGTAAACATAAAAATCACAGTAATCAGGAACAACACTACTTATTCAAAAGCACTCAATACAAAAATATAATAAACTAACTTACCTTAAGGCACTACATGGGTGAATTATCCAGCCTGCTCGCTTCGTCCTTATTTGTTCCTTGCGTACACCTCGTTCTCCTCCAAATAATTTTACATTTACTGGACTATCTGATGGTATTAACCATGCCTTAACTCTGTCTTCTAATGCTTGTCGTTTTTTTTCCGGCAATGGAACTTGCAGAGTAACTGAATTAGTTCTTTCCGGTGACATAAATATGGAATTAAGTCCAACTGGTGCAATTCCGTTTTGAACGCTAAGGGGAACAATCAGCCTTCCAATTGGAGTGAGCTTGTCCTCGACTTCTGAAGGCTTTTGTCCTAAATGTACAGAAGAGGAGTTAGTATTAGTTTGAAGCCTGTTGTTTCTTCGATGGAGTTCACAATTAGAAATTTTAGTAACACCATTAGCAATCGAGTTACAATGGTGTTTTGATTTGACCTCCATGTCTTTTCTACAATCGTCAAGGTTATACCTAGCTGAACTACCATCAAACCTAGTTTCAGTGTCAGGTGTAAGTTTTGTGATGTGGTTTCCATTTTTCCTTAAATCTAGTAATGTTAAGTTCTCAACGTTCAATGCATCAACCATTTCAACAGTTTCTCCGTCTATTGATTTTATTACTATCATATTATCAGTTAAACTGGGTTCTCTCAAATTTGACTGTGTCATATTTGCTCTAGGTTCCTGGTTAGATATCGCCTGTCCTTCATTAATAAGATCCAGGCTTGGATGTATCTTTCCTTGTTTAATATTTGGTATTTTCTGCGATTTTCGGTATTCTCGAGCATTGCTGACACAACGAACTGGCTGGCCTAGACGATTGTCGTCTTCTTCTGACATTTCCTGTGCATTAAATTAATCCCCCTCCGACCTGCATGTAATTAATCGTAGCTTTTAAACGGAGAACAGCGTCGTTGGCCATTAGTGATGGTCCAGTTAGTCTGTGTTTTACAACGATCTCAAATGATATAAAATACCGAACGTTCAATTGTATGACGTCAAAGTACCTTGGTTCGTGCCAGACTCTAACCTGTCCGAAGATGCAATTTTCCACTTTTTAGTTGGGCGCAACCTATTTCTGCACCTTATGACATCGCAGCTGTCCACAACGATAATATCTTGCCAAATGTCAGTCTTAACTACAAAACAATAGCTTATTCCTCTTTTTCGACGCTTCAGAGATTTGTGAGATTTAAACACTGTACGATCTGTTCTACTGTCCTCTCTTATATCAAGTCTAAGGAGAAAATGTCTAATGCAGTGTGATTTTATCATAATTTTGAGAAATTAAAATCTGAGAGTTGTTAAGGGCTACCTTTGGTAAACCTAATGTGGTTGTTGGGGAGTTTTATTGAGAAAACGAATTCAGTAAAACTATTGTTTTGAATCGGACGTTGCAGCAAACCTTGTTTATTAGGAAGTGTAATAAATACCAATCGTCGGTTCGGTATTTCAAGAAGGCAGAAGTAAACAGAGAACAAATACAGTGGTTATTTATCAACAGAGATAACTAGGCTCATTTGAAGAAAGAACTTCAAATAATTTTAACTGATTCTAACACAAAGCTAATTGATTGATATTATTTTAAGCTGTCTTATGAATTTGACATAAAAAATTCATTATTTGAATAAAACAGCCACATAATATAGTAGTGCTGCAGAATTTTAAAGTAAAGTACAGAAGAAAACTGTCGACTTTTAAAAGTCTTTGGTCAGAAGACGAAAAAATAACTACATTTTTTTATAGGAAAAGTGTGTTCATTAAATGCAGTTCCTCTATTATGGTTATTATAGATTCCTTTAGCACGCGAAGCGTAAAGATAGTTTAAATACAACAATAGAAGTTATTAAAATGTCATCAAGTGATTATAGAGGGGGAAAAAATGATATTCTTTTTGATAATACCGAATAGTTTTCTCTTTTTTTTAATTAAACGGTTAATGTTTGCAAGTGTTATAATTGCAAGGCTTGGGCAGGTTAATATCAGCCAGGCACGAATAATCATTCATGTAAAACCAGAGGTGCATAGAAGGGTAGTGGGGAAATGAGAGATCATACTGACAATGTGTTTTTAAATAATTTTTCAACGCCATTCTAGCTCCATTCTTTATTTCATTCTCTTAGAATACCACGCTTTGTCGTTGTATAATTAAACAAAGAAACAAACTACTAATACCTTTACTACTACTACTACTACTACTACTACTACTACTACTACTACCACTACTACTACTACTACTACTACTACTACTACTACTACTACCACTACTACTACTACTACTACTACTACTACTACTACTACTACTACTACTACTACTACTACTACTACTACTACTACTACTACTACTACTACTACTACTATTACTACTACTACTACTACTACTACTACTACTACTACTACTACCACTACTACTACCACTAACTACTACCACTACTACTACTACCACTACTACTACTACCACTACGGCTACTACTACCACCACCATCACTACTACTACTACTACTACTACTACTACTACTGTTATTATTGTTATTATAACTGTTAATAATTTTATTAAAATTATTATTATTATTACACGTGTTAATATTATTTTTGATATTATTAGTAGTAGCAGTACTACCACCACCACGTGTACTACTATTATTACTATTCTAACTACTACTACTACTATTACTTCTAATTTAACTCATCGAGTGGTTACGAACCATCTAGTGATGAATGGGTGAAAAACTTGCATTCAGCGCCCAGAAACAAGCCAGGAAAGGTGAATACAGACAATTATACTGTAGCCACAAGAGTGAAAATAGATATACAATTATTACAACTATTATTATTATGATAATAATTATTATTTTAATCGTGGTTATGATCATTGTTGTAGTAAAAAGCTTTACTTTTATTATTATCATAAGTAAGGTAAAACTATCAGTTTCTGTGAGGTTTGGCATTATAAGAAGTAAATAAAGATTAAGTATTTTGAAAATTATCATTAATGCTCTGAAGGAGAAGATATTGTTCACAAAAAATTAGGAGTTTTGTTGAATAAATTTTAGTGTGTCTCACTTCATCGTTTGTTGATACAATAATTGCTCAACTACTTGTGAATGTGAGAAATTGAGACCAAAGAAAAGAAATTTACGCAAAAATATCTGAGGAAATGAGACACAGATGCAAAAGCACGGAATAATTTTTGTGTTGTATTGAAAGTAGTAAGAATACATGCGTCTTTTTATGTATACAATTTGTTGTTTTTATTAATACATCGTTGTTTTAAAATTAAAGTTATTATAATTATCATGTTTTTCTCTCTTAAATGTCTTCTTTAATCACAACACCCAAATTTATTTTAGCAGGATTTTGGAATTAACCTTCTTGGAAAACCCCTTTGCGTCACGTTTCGACCTGTTCTAATCAGACAGACATAGACTATTGATATTAATTCTGAATTTAACTATAAATTTCCTTTTTAACAAATTAGTAAAGAAATTCTTCCATCCAACACATATTTATGTAGTGGTGAAAATATTTACAATTGATTGATAATATTTACCACTGAACAGCTTGAAATGATTGTTTGACCCTGATACTTCTTTCACGGAGGTCTTCCAATCGAGAAATAGTAAGCTTGGCAAAATGTAGTGAAGACATACGAACTTTTACGTTTACTCATATAAACCAAAAAATAAGTGATAAATTCAAAATTTTATCTTTTTGTCTCACCAAGACGAATCTGAGTACGTAGGCCTTTAAATTAAAGGCGAGAACTTGCCAAAAGTACAATTCAATATTGGAATTCCAACCCCAAACTATGTTATTAGACCTCAACAGAATCGAATTTGGTCTGGCAAACAATTGATAGTGAAATACAGATTACGCTGATGATAAACGGAAATAAATTCATATACTATGAATATCGCATGAGACAAAACAATATCAGCAGAATATTACTTGAGGGCTGTATCATTGACAGAAGAATACGAGGTAGGCCAAGAATAACATGGATAGATAATATCAAATAATGCTGTGGACTTGGATATGAAAACACAGCTGATGAGATAATCAATGGATCACTCAGGTGGAAATCAGTCATTATATAAAACCCTGTTACACAGGACGGAACATGAAGAAGAATAATCGAATTCTAAAATTCGAAGTTCGGTTCGAAAACACTTGAACTTTCAACTAAAATAAATTCTACAAAATATTGTCTGATAGAGCTGGGAGCAGGTATGGGGAGATATGATTACGGAATATCGAGCAATACGTTATAGTTACTAGCAAAGATAATTAATTTCGGATATGAAATAAAACTTAATTATCCATGGCTATATTTTATGTTTTGAACTCTCACATGTTCTATTTTCTCTGACAGCAAAAGTTAAAGAAAAAATATAAATAATTTGGCCCAGAAAGCCGACATTTTTTCATCGTTAATACACACATCACATGATCGTTTCTTTAAAATTTGTTGTTTTGAATGGCTAAGGTGAAAAAGGACGAATCTTTTCTGTTTTATGAATCACATAACAGCGTCCTTACAAAAATGGATTTTAACTCTAGTTTAGAGTTGCTTGTGATATTCCACGAGAAAAATACTAAAACTGAAGATGACTCTTACCAGCTGATTGTCTTTTACCCCGATGTCTGTACCTTATACATCTGGTATTTTTAAAGGATAATGTTATAAAAGAAAAACCTACAAGCAAATGGTTTTCATTCACCTGGGTAACTAATGAGCTGGTTGGGTCGGTGTGATAAAAGAAGCGTTTCTCAGTAAAACAAAATGAAATCATCAACTTTGCTTTCATCACTTAAATCGATTTTCTTTACTCTTTCAATTTTGGTTTAAAGACTTTGTTGAAAATCGATATACTGTGATCGTAAATCGGTTAAATCGTAATCTGGTATCGGTTAAATCGTAATCTGGTATCTAACTGTATTGTAAAGAATAGGTGCGTATTATTCTCCTATCATGTACAGAATACGCCTGGCAAGGCTTGTAGTAATACACATCATTTCCTGAAAAAGTCCTATTCGCAAAACTGAAAGAGGAAGAACTGCTATGTTGTACTGAATAAGCAGTGCAAAAAAGGACCATTAGTCCTGCAAGACTTCATTGTTTCAGTTGGACGTAGCTCACAACCTGCGATCATCACTTCGTCCTCACAAGCAGGATCAATATTATAGGAAGCAAGTAAGTGAAAAATGAATTCTAATCTAACCTCTTGTCATTTATACTTCCTTTTCCCTTGGTATGGTTTTGTTGCGGTGCTGGGGGACTTCAATGCCACCGTTGGCTTGGATACCCACCACAGTATAACGATTGAAAGAGGGAAAAATTTTATGACGATACAGACGACAATGGGAAGAAGAGGTTTCCCGACGTTACTGAACAGACAATCTGCATGTCTCATAGAAAGTCAGGATGACAGTGTTGGATCACATGCCACTATTTGAAAGAAAGGTAAACAAATGATACAAGAAAAGTAGAAATCAGATTTGAAAAAAATTAAAAGTTATCTAGATAAAGGATGATGATATTGTAACATAATACTATCAGATATTCATTTGTCTGATACAAATTTGTGAGAAGGCTAGAACATGGTTCGATTTTTTTGGGGGGAAAAAATTTCCGAAGGCCACCAGGCACTTCCCTTTTAATAGGGAAAAGCATCGTGGAGATAAAGTTTTCTACTTTTTTATACTGTTGAATAGTACAACCATACCGTGCCTGCCGTAAATTCCCTTATTATTAACACCAGCAACAAATCAGAAGAGGGTGTTCAATAGGTCATTAGAGACCTTAAAAACACATTTAAAATCATTGATATAGTAACAGTAAAGAACAGTAAAAAATTAAAACCTATGTAACCTCAACACTACAATTCTTAATAGTTGGACTTTCTTACAAAGTGGAAGAAACATGAATATATCTTCTGGTCCCAATTTCTATAAATCCTTTAACGAACTTTAGAAGTGTCATAAAAACTTGTAACCCACTCATCAACACAATATGAACAGGATGAAAGGCAAACAACTTGAGGAACTGTCAAGCTGGATTCAAAAAAGAAGTTAGGCTTAACATTCTGTGTCTTAAACATCCCTTAAAAGTACAACCTAAGAAAAAATCATGATGTAATTTCGACAACTACTTTAGGGGTCGTTCATATATTACGTAATCAAAGAGGGGGNAATAAATTCATATACTATGAATATCGCATGAGACAAAACAATATCAGCAGAATATTACTTGAGGGCTGTATCATTGACAGAAGAATACGAGGTAGGCCAAGAATAACATGGATAGATAATATCAAATAATGCTGTGGACTTGGATATGAAAACACAGCTGATGAGATAATCAATGGATCACTCAGGTGGAAATCAGTCATTATATAAAACCCTGTTACACAGGACGGAACATGAAGAAGAATAATCGAATTCTAAAATTCGAAGTTCGGTTCGAAAACACTTGAACTTTCAACTAAAATAAATTCTACAAAATATTGTCTGATAGAGCTGGGAGCAGGTATGGGGAGATATGATTACGGAATATCGAGCAATACGTTATAGTTACTAGCAAAGATAATTAATTTCGGATATGAAATAAAACTTAATTATCCATGGCTATATTTTATGTTTTGAACTCTCACATGTTCTATTTTCTCTGACAGCAAAAGTTAAAGAAAAAATATAAATAATTTGGCCCAGAAAGCCGACATTTTTTCATCGTTAATACACACATCACATGATCGTTTCTTTAAAATTTGTTGTTTTGAATGGCTAAGGTGAAAAAGGACGAATCTTTTCTGTTTTATGAATCACATAACAGCGTCCTTACAAAAATGGATTTTAACTCTAGTTTAGAGTTGCTTGTGATATTCCACGAGAAAAATACTAAAACTGAAGATGACTCTTACCAGCTGATTGTCTTTTACCCCGATGTCTGTACCTTATACATCTGGTATTTTTAAAGGATAATGTTATAAAAGAAAAACCTACAAGCAAATGGTTTTCATTCACCTGGGTAACTAATGAGCTGGTTGGGTCGGTGTGATAAAAGAAGCGTTTCTCAGTAAAACAAAATGAAATCATCAACTTTGCTTTCATCACTTAAATCGATTTTCTTTACTCTTTCAATTTTGGTTTAAAGACTTTGTTGAAAATCGATATACTGTGATCGTAAATCGGTTAAATCGTAATCTGGTATCGGTTAAATCGTAATCTGGTATCTAACTGTATTGTAAAGAATAGGTGCGTATTATTCTCCTATCATGTACAGAATACGCCTGGCAAGGCTTGTAGTAATACACATCATTTCCTGAAAAAGTCCTATTCGCAAAACTGAAAGAGGAAGAACTGCTATGTTGTACTGAATAAGCAGTGCAAAAAAGGACCATTAGTCCTGCAAGACTTCATTGTTTCAGTTGGACGTAGCTCACAACCTGCGATCATCACTTCGTCCTCACAAGCAGGATCAATATTATAGGAAGCAAGTAAGTGAAAAATGAATTCTAATCTAACCTCTTGTCATTTATACTTCCTTTTCCCTTGGTATGGTTTTGTTGCGGTGCTGGGGGACTTCAATGCCACCGTTGGCTTGGATACCCACCACAGTATAACGATTGAAAGAGGGAAAAATTTTATGACGATACAGACGACAATGGGAAGAAGAGGTTTCCCGACGTTACTGAACAGACAATCTGCATGTCTCATAGAAAGTCAGGATGACAGTGTTGGATCACATGCCACTATTTGAAAGAAAGGTAAACAAATGATACAAGAAAAGTAGAAATCAGATTTGAAAAAAATTAAAAGTTATCTAGATAAAGGATGATGATATTGTAACATAATACTATCAGATATTCATTTGTCTGATACAAATTTGTGAGAAGGCTAGAACATGGTTCGATTTTTTTGGGGGGAAAAAATTTCCGAAGGCCACCAGGCACTTCCCTTTTAATAGGGAAAAGCATCGTGGAGATAAAGTTTTCTACTTTTTTATACTGTTGAATAGTACAACCATACCGTGCCTGCCGTAANAGGATGACAGTGTTGGATCACATGCCACTATTTGAAAGAAAGGTAAACAAATGATACAAGAAAAGTAGAAATCAGATTTGAAAAAAATTAAAAGTTATCTAGATAAAGGATGATGATATTGTAACATAATACTATCAGATATTCATTTGTCTGATACAAATTTGTGAGAAGGCTAGAACATGGTTCGATTTTTTTGGGGGGAAAAAATTTCCGAAGGCCACCAGGCACTTCCCTTTTAATAGGGAAAAGCATCGTGGAGATAAAGTTTTCTACTTTTTTATACTGTTGAATAGTACAACCATACCGTGCCTGCCGTAAATTCCCTTATTATTAACACCAGCAACAAATCAGAAGAGGGTGTTCAATAGGTCATTAGAGACCTTAAAAACACATTTAAAATCATTGATATAGTAACAGTAAAGAACAGTAAAAAATTAAAACCTATGTAACCTCAACACTACAATTCTTAATAGTTGGACTTTCTTACAAAGTGGAAGAAACATGAATATATCTTCTGGTCCCAATTTCTATAAATCCTTTAACGAACTTTAGAAGTGTCATAAAAACTTGTAACCCACTCATCAACACAATATGAACAGGATGAAAGGCAAACAACTTGAGGAACTGTCAAGCTGGATTCAAAAAAGAAGTTAGGCTTAACATTCTGTGTCTTAAACATCCCTTAAAAGTACAACCTAAGAAAAAATCATGATGTAATTTCGACAACTACTTTAGGGGTCGTTCATATATTACGTAATCAAAGAGGGGGAGGGGTCATCAAAATTGACTATGCTTGATTACGGGGGAGGAAGGGTCAACAGGTTTGATGACATAAGCAAATGAAAAAAATAATAAATAGCGTAGTTTGTTTCCTTTTGCTCTTTTTGGTAATCGCTTTCATACATATCATGGAAAAATTTAATAAAAAATTTAATATAAACTAAGGTTCTTGACAGTTCTTTTGTTTTTTGTTGCTAAATTGTAATTCATAAATTAGAATAGCACTTGACGTCACTTTCCATTGTTTGACTTGCAATTGAATTCGCAATTGCAATTCGAATTTCCTGAGAAATCAGAGAAATGATGGAAGAATAGTTTTATTTTAGTTTATACAATCTTTTTTAGTCAACATAAATAACGGACCCGAATACAAGAAGGTATAACGAATTAGTTAGTTCCTACAAGAAGGCATACCCTGATCTGAAATTGGCATTGCAACTACAGAAAGCACAGACACTTTGGAACGATGTCAAAAATGATGGGAAAAAAATATGAAGAAACCTTAGTTGATTTGCGGAGAAGAATGGGACACATACAAAGTAAACAGTTATCCTTCTGGTCAAACTTGAAGTCAAAACCTCCACAACAACCATTTGAATCTTCAACAACATTACCATCCAAATCATCCAGCCAAAATGAGAATGAGAATCACTCAAATGTTGGCAAACCTGCTCAAGGAAAAATTATTAAAATTTTAGAATAGTACCAGGTCTCTTCCTATCGAATTTTGATTCTAAGGTCTTCATTTTCAAGTTTTTTTGACAGATCAAGGAGCACTGATAATGAAATAGATTTCATGTTTATATCTGGATACGGAAATCGTTGTTGATGACGAGACTGACAAGAAAAGTGGTGAGAAGAAAAAGAGCGAAACACTAGCTCAAGACAAATGCACTACTAGATTAAATGTCTTGAATGAATCAATTGCAAGCCTTGCTGATTTGGCGATTTAACATCAAAGAGTAAACACCATTTGAAAGCACTGATAGCAGAGAGGGAGACCACTGAAAAGAAGATTAAACGGTAAACGTCACCAGCTAAAAGTCAACAAAAACTCCGGGGCAAAAAAAAAGCAAGTTCCCAAGGAAATAGCGGCTGAACATGCTGAGATAGCATCAAAAATCAAGAAGGTTGAGGTAAAAACGACAAGTAGGCGGCCAAAGTTAGAGTCACAAATGGATAATTTACATGAAACAATCCTCTCAGTCATAATCCCAGGATCTGCTACAGACGAACACCGCAGGTCGTAGGTTTACTACTCTGTGCGCTCCCTGGATGATTTGAAAAACTATTTAGAGAAAAAGAGCTATAAATTAAGAAGAACAGCAACTTATTATAGGCTCTAACCTGCCAATGTACATCACAAAGATGTGAAGAGACATGTTCATACCGTCCCAGTAAAGCTTCGACAACCATAAAACGATTGAAGAAAGAGACATCCCAATGGTCATTTTGCAATGCCATCAGTCATGTTTGCCAGAGAAATTGTAAACTTATTTGGAAATGACCACGTGTTTTTCCCTCCCAAGATGATAAAGCACGTGTACCCTTGGGATTGCCTGTTTCCAAGAAGCAAACAGCAATATTAAAGCAATTTGAATACAACGTGATATTACCGGACCATGACTTTCCAATAGGGAGAAACATAAACTTATTCCCCCTGTCTATGCAGCCTGTTTAAAAAAAGGATGGTAAAATAAGTTACAATGGTCCTACATTTATTTCCAAAAGAAGCTCTTCAGAAACCCAATCTGACGATTTTGAAAGAATTCTACAGTTATCTGAGTTCCAATATGCACATGTAAAGTTTAAAAAATCTATCATTCGACAATATCTGCAATTAAAACGCATAAACGCGTAAGCAAAAAGAACAAAGAAACAGCAGAAAAACCACCCGACGAAAGTGATCTTAGTGAAGTTGAAAGCGATGACCACATGGAATCAGAACCATTGTTGATGATGAAAATATCTTTGACTAGATAAACTATTATTTTGAAGTTTAACTTTTGAAACCTGTTGTATTCATCTTCAAGTAATGTGTTTTTTTAATTTAAATATATGTATTCAATAATATTTGTTTATTTAATTCTTCATAGGCCTGGGGTAGATCATGGGGTACTTTTTCGGAGGGTTCATCAATTACTGTAAAATTGACTAGGGGGTAAGTAGATGATGACGTAATTTTGTTAGGGGGTACCAAATGATTACGATCGATTACAAGGAGGAAGAGGGGGAGTATATAATAGGACGAAAGTTGATTACGTAATTTGTGAACGATCCCTTATTTCTGCAAAGTTTTCTCTTCTATAAACAGACAAGACGTGTGGGTTATCATACTCTATAAAGATATTATGAAATACAAAAATACAGCCATCATATCCATGCATGCTAGAAGTTCTAGCATGGCTAAAGTTAAAGATATGTTCTCCAAAGTATTTTCTTGAAAGAAACAGAAGCCATTTAAGGGGAAGCACTGACCCCACATTGTGTCTTATTGTTGTGAATTATGTATTAGAAAAACGTACGAGCAACAGATTCCTGTATTCTTGTCATGAGTTACACTGAAACATACTTTCCTGACCTAATGCTGTAGAGGCTGATTATTTTTCTTAAGCGTAAGGTCAAAAAATCAATCTCAAATGAACAAAACAGCAAAGGAAAACAGCATGTGTTAAGGAAAAATCAACAACACTAAGACCAAGTCCATTGCTCAGTTGCTATGGTGATAGTCATCGAAGTGAATGGGATGATATTCTGCTTGTTGTTTGAAGAATAGTGAGTATTTAGTATTTAGTATAGTAATATGAGATTATATATATATATATATTATATATTATATATATATATATGCATAACTCACCTACTATGATGTCACAGCCTAAAAAGTACTTATGCTATTTACATTCTAATCAAAGGCTTATAGGTGTCATAGAGTGTGTAGATACCTCTACGAGGAGGAAATCATATTCCTATTTTGTATCACAGAACTTAAAAATTGAAAATATTCTTTGATAAAACCCTAAAGGTATTGATTTATGTATGTAAATAATTGTCGTTCAGTATCAGACACGAGAGAGCCAACAAAATTATAGATTACAATTCCTGGTTAAATAAGGTAGATGCAGAAACATAAAAAATTCAATAACTGGAATTGGTACTATATCACTTTGTGTTGCCTGGTGGGATTTTAATCATTTTGTTGTCAAAGAGTGTGTAGTAATCGATGGGCATCAAACTGAGAAAAGATAGAAAATCAACAAAAAATGAGTTGCTAAACACGTCTTGCTCTTTTGTGCAGCCTTTCGATAGTCGAATGTTTAGATGAGGGATGGAGCACAGGATTTCAGACTAACTCATCAAAATCATTCATGGACTTCCTTCTAACACAGCAAGTAGTACACAATACACGTAATGTGATCTAGAGCCTGTTAACTCCGTAGGAGTTGTTGGGTACAAATGTTGTTTTTTTTCTTGTAACCAATGGGTTACTTAAACTACCATACCGATCAGTACAACTTTATATTTTAGAACCTTTACGAGCATCTCAAAGAACAAACGTTTAGAGTTAAGGTCCTTAGAGTTTTTAAGTAATAAAATTGTCTGTTTCCCATCTAATGCAGGCAGTGTTAATGGAAAAAGACTCAAATGGATTAAAAAGCTATTTAGATGCCCATTTTTGTGCTTGAGATTTAGCAAGATGATGTAAAAAGACAAATAACATAGGAATTCTTTGCTTTCAGAGTAGATTATATGGAGATTATCGTATACGAATGCTGTAGACAGGCAGGTCCATAGCATCGAAGATTATACTCCTGCACAGAAGGAAACAATGGCATACAAAAGATCATTTTTGCATATATACTTTATATATACTTTATAAATACTATCAATCCTAGAGAGAGAGAGGTAGAGAGGGACACAAACAGAGACAGACAGAGACAGAGGGACAGACAGACAGAGTAAGAGAGAGAGAAAGAGAGAGAGAGAGAGAGAGAGAGAGAGAGAGAGAGAGAGAGAGAGAGAGAGAGGAAAGAGAAAAGAGGGAGAGAGAGAGAAAAAGAAAAAGAGGGAGGAGAAAGAAAAACAATAAAGAAGAATATCAAAGTACGAGTAAACATAATTATATGGATTATACAATATGTCTAGTTATCAATTGAGTCTGATTA
>RDPX01000102.1:682570-699113 GCA_003991215.1 Morbakka virulenta
ATATTATATCCCCGAAATGACAAATGTGGTCATCAACTGATGATTCAAGTTGTTTTATTTACCATTCAAAAGCCATATGTATCCTTTTGATTTCTTTTCATTTCATGTCAACAAATTAGGTTGTTCTCTGACTTGAATCTTACTCTCTATTGCAGTATTGAAACATACTCTTTGTGATGCAAGAAATTCTTATACTATTGCTATATGTATGTTCTGCTTGTCTACGTATTTGTTTCTAAATTGTTTATATACCACCCCCACCCCCACTTTTCCCAATATAGTTTTCTGCCAGTATTATACATCTCTGCTGAGCTATATTCAAAGGTCTCAGTTATGTGGAACATCACAATTGAGAGGTGTCATTTACCTTTGCATTGGATGATAATTCTGATGATCTATCTATGTCATACAGCTGATATTTTATTCTTTAATACACCTCATTCAGGATGTCGTCACTAATTGTTTAACTTCAGTAACACGTCTTTACCAAATTGGCTTTCTTAACCCATGATTAGATCGCCATGAATAATAGTCATTATGGTTAACTTCTTACTTCATCCAGAGTGTCGTTACTAATCCTCTCTTCCATATTGGCTGCCTTACCATTGCTTTGAATAATGGTAATCTTAGTCCTTTATTTCTGTCTTCCTCCTCCGGTAGTTTAACATTTGTAGTTTTGGCTGAGTTAGCTTTCTTTAACCTCAGTGCATGCTTATATTGCTTTTGGTAACGACCATGATGGTTTAATTCGTCTTACCAAACTTACGATTTCAATTTAGTGGTTTAGACTGAGTCAGACGTCTCCAGCATATCGGTTGCCTTAACACATGATGACTTTGCTTTGCATAAGGGTTCTGATGGTTTGTTTCTGCCTTTTCCAATTCAGTGTTTCATCAATATTGTCTTCAGCTCAATGGGACGTCTCTAATATACCGGTTGCCTTATCGCTTGATTAAATTGGCTTGGATAATGATCCTGACGGTTTCGATTTTGCTTCTTGATGTGCTTCACCATTAATGTTTTTACCTGATCAAGATCTCCTTAACATTTTCATTGCTTAAACAGATGATTATCTTGCTTTGGATGAAGCTGATGGTGGCTCAGTTTTGTCTTTTACTTTCCTGTTTCATCGTTAGGTGTGTAATCTGAGTAAGACGTCTGGAACATTTTTGCTCCCTTACTTCTTGAATATTTTGCTGTGGATGATGCTCACGATGGTTTATTTTTATTTTGCCCTATCAATTCGCCACTGTTTAACCATTAGTGGTAAGATGTGAGTACAGAGTCTTTGACAGCTGTTTTCCATCTTTGGATAGTATATTGTTCTAAAATTGATTTCAATCTGTTTAAAGAATGTTTAGATATTTCTCCCTACATTCGAATCACCGTTTAAGAAAGTTTGATGAAAATAATTTGCACGCTTGATCCTATGCGACGATTACATCTAAAGTGATATCCATTCAGATATAATCAAAAGTTGGGTTTATTCAGGGGAAATTTTTGATCAAAAGTTTTGAAAGTCATGGTGTCTATTTCATCAGCAAGCTGGTACATTTGGAATAGTTAAATAGCGAGGAAGTATAGAATGTGAAACATCTAAAAAGAAAGGAGATCTATATAGGCAGTATCGAATCAGATTAAAAGGAATTTCTATGGCTTTAATTAGAAACATGTCCAGAAATTTTATTCATATCTTTATCTATAGCTATATATCATTTTTCATGGGGAGAGCTGGGAGGGGGTAAATGACAGACAGGTGTATGTTTTATTGAATATTCTGGTAGGTTAAAAAAACTGCTAAGAGATCCATTTATCTTATCATCTTGCAATATCACAAAGGTCTGTGGACATATTATACAATCTTTGGTTTTTGCATCTTTTAAATATATGGGGGCTCATTTTTATAGATTTTTACTCTGATTTCACACAAAAGAGATTGGTCTACTTAGAAACAAAGAATTATAAGAAGGTAATAAATTATGCAGTAGACACCCAATACTCAGTGACTTGATCATTTGAAAATATTCCAAGTAATGTGATTTACGGCTCTAGATGTTACGAATTAATAGACGTTTTAAAAGAAAAAACCAATAAATTGCTGATTGCAAAAAATCTTTCTTCACGTCCGTACGTTCATCTAGTACGACCGACGTTTGCTACTTAACTATTCTACCTACCTTCATTATCATCATCACAATGAAAGTATCGCTGACCATTTATCAGTATTTCTGATGCAGTTTTTTTGATACTGTCGTTTAATAATAATATTCATTAAGAAACACTGTCACAACATTGACTGCTGATCGTGTACCCCTATTTCAACAAGGATATCGAAGGTTGCCCGTTATGTGCTGAAACTCTTCACTGTTTAGCGAATGTCTGATTCTCACATTATTAAAATCCGGAAACGTGTCAGAAACAAGTAACTGTGCTCCACAAATGAGCTTAAAAGGTTTTATTTGTATTGATTAACTTCTCCAAAATGGGCTGTGACAGCAAGATTACCTCCGGCCCAATACGTATTAGTCACAGGTGATGAGGTAGTATTGATGGCAAATTGATATATAGTAAAACTAATTCAAATTTTTGCCAAGAATGTCATGGACGTTTATGTGGGCGTACCCCTTCTTTGACTATCCAAAAATTTGAATGATACTCTAGTTTTGAATGGCAATTATTTTACAAGCCCAGAAAATGACGTTTCTACAATATCTAGTAATATTTTAGTTATACTTGTCTTTTCTGTATTCTGCTCTTTACTAATGCTTAATTCCCCGAGGCCTTGAAATATCAGGTGCCATCTGGCAGGGTTAAATCTGTCTCCTGGAAAAGAGGTCCTTTTTAGCCTTGGTTATCAACTCTCCGAGAAATGTTGTCTCTAAATGCTACATGCTATAGCCTCACTTCCTCGTCATTCATCTATTATAAAGGAGGGTTTAGCAGGCAGTGTTTACCGTAACTCCTTGTAATTTCATCTTCAATGCTATAGGAATCATTAAGCTTGATGATGGTCTGGGTCTAGGTGATTGTTTTTGATATCTATTTTGTTTTCAAATTTTTATTACAGTACTAATCAATTGAATGATCCCTAGTACCTTGCAGACCTTCAATAGCCAGGGGGTGCAAAGAATCTCCAGACCCAAGAGTAACTTCTCATTTGACTTCAAACTCTCTATACGGCAGTACTGGCTTCATACAGAACCAGGGACCTGCTACCATTACAAAATGCTATTCTCTTTGCATTATGTAATGTTATAGGTCTTGGGTTTTATTGTTCTTTTGTGAAAGGTTTTCTGCATTCCGACTTCTCTCGGATTCTTTCGTGTTGTGATACAAGCTTCAATGACAGTGTAAAAAATGATGATATTCATGTTGATTCAGACTCTATGCCTCACCTTGGTGGTCTTGCTATCTATGTTCGACAGGATGTTCCAGTTGTCAGAATACAAGAACTTGAATCTAAAGACAAACAGTTCATATGTCTTAGCTCTCTTCTTCTTAAAGACATTTGTTACTTATGTATCGATCTCCCTCTTCAGACTCCTGCTCAGTTATTGACACAGAATCAGACTCCATTGATGATGCTCTGGAAAAGTGTTGCACCCCTAACATCATTGTCTTTAGTTACTTCAATGTTCATCACTTGACATGGTAAGCTGATTCTAATAAGACTGATAAACTTAAAGAAGGTACTTACAACTTTGTTCTTGCTCATGATTTTACACAGATTGTTGATTTTTTTTCACACCGTTTCCTGATTCAGATGTAGAGGAACCTTTTTTAAGATCTTTTTTTTACTCGTCTTTCGAAGCAATTTACAGTTTCATACTTACACCCTTTTATATCTTCCAAACATGTTGTTTTCACTTAAGCAGCTAAAGCAACTGTTTCAAATTGTGCTGACAAGACATATCATTGTAAGACATAAATTTGGTCATCCTGAGTAGGGTGGAGTTTGTCAGTTTTGGAGGACATTACCAGTATTGGGCGAATGGGCTTCTGATGCTGCCATTGAAGTCAGAGAAGGGCTCAGGTTTGTATTTTTAGATTTGATCCTTGTCGTAGTTACAAAAACAAACCACATTCCTCCACATGGCTCATTGTTCATTGTTCTTTTCGTAGTTTATCGTCATCATACCTATGTTCAGTTTGAACGTAATGGAACTCAGGAATTTCGTTTTTCTTTTAGATGAGCTAGCAATGCTTCTAAAATGGTAATTTCTGATGCTAAATCCTAGCCAGGGTTTTTTTTACCACTTTTTATTGTTGTTCAGCTTTATAAGTCCTCTAGATGTAGAGCTGCTCTCTATATTAGATTATTTTTCTTCAATTTTACCCTAAACGACATTAGTATTACTATGCCAGAGTTCTCTAAACTGATAAGATTTTGGATTCTCTTAACGTAGGCCCACTGTTTGTTGCCAAGGGTATTCATGGGCCCTACCCATCTAAAGCTTTTGATCTAGATTCAATTCCTATCTCTCTCTCTCTTTCTCAAGGTGTCGAATCCTGTCGGATGTTGACTGCCATGACGCGCCACCTTCTACTATTTCTGGCAGCGTGTACGAGGTCACATGCTGTGGTTCCTGTCCATCTGCCAACGTCTTTCAAATACGTTTGTCGTTGTCTTCCTCTACTGCGTTTTCCATCGATTTTTCCTGTTATGGAAAGGCTTTCCAGTCCATCCTTCCGAATAAGGTGACCGAAGAAGTTCATCTGTCTTCGTCTTATCATATTAATTATTTTCCTTGGTGTATCCATTCTTCTAAGTACTGTTTCGTTAGTCGTATGAGATGTCCAGCTGATCTTCAAGATTCTTCGGTAGAACCAGAGCTCAACTGCCTCAATTTTCTTTTCCATTCGAGATGAAATTGTCCAGCATTCACTTCCATANTGTCCATCTGCCAACGTCTTTCAAATACGTTTGTCGTTGTCTTCCTCTACTGCGTTTTCCATCGATTTTTCCTGTTATGGAAAGGCTTTCCAGTCCATCCTTCCGAATAAGGTGACCGAAGAAGTTCATCTGTCTTCGTCTTACCATATTAATTATTTTTCTTGGTGTATCCATTCTTCTAAGTACTGTTTCGTTAGTCGTATGAGATGTCCAGCTGATCTTCAAGATTCTTCGGTAGAACCAGAGCTCAACTGCCTCAATTTTCTTTTCCATTGGAGATAAAATTGTCCAGCATTCACTACCATGCAATAATATTAGTAGGACATAGCATTCCAGAATTCTCTTCTTGGTGGCTAACGTAAGGCTACCACTAACAAGGATTGATTTAAGTTTCTGAAAGGCTTCCTTACCCATAGCGATATGGGATTTTATCTCAGCATCGCACCGACCATCTTCGGAAACAATACTACCAAGGTATTTGAAGCTTTTGACTTGTTTTATCCTATAGTTATCTTAAAAGACTGCTTTTGAGCTATTTTTATTGCTGTTAAAAGGTTTTATTCACTGCCTGTTAAAGTCTTGGTTTTTATCTTCTAAAATGTGTCTACTGTTTAAGGTTTTATTCTTGGTCCAACTCTCTTCCTTTTTCACACCAATGATCCTTCTGGTAACTTACCTCAGTTCATCAACATCTATGGTGATGACACTACCTTACACACTGTTAGTATCGAGTTGCCTTGTGTCCAAGATAGTATAATCTGTACTACTCTGGATACAAGGAAATTCAGCAGGAACAAGTCAAACTTTGAAAATTTCTGACCATGTAGGTTTCTTTCTCGTTAAAAAAGAAAGGGGGAAAAGGAAAAACCCCGCTGTTTTCTTTCAACTCGGAACCATTATTAGGTGTTATCTCGGCAGGATAGGTCTAGTTAAATTGAAAACCTAGTGGTGTTAACTGAGAAGATACTGTTCAGTCATTGTGAAAATAATATAATAAAGATGAAGAGGATTTGGAATTGTGGAACATTTTCTCCGATTCCAAATCTTCTCAATGTCAGACTCCTATGCATGATTGGGGTGTGATGTCAAACGATAGTGATTTTGGAAAAGAAACGGCAAACTACCGTAATTATTCTAATTTAACGCGGAAGTAAAATTACTTTTTTTGACCAAGCCGCGCTAATAATTGGAGGCATTTAAATACCAGCTTTGGAACGTCACAATTCCGCGTTAATAATTAGAGGGAAAAAAATTTATCCGCACAAAATAAGAAACATTTTTGACTTTTCAAACAAAAAACAATAATCTTTTTTCAAATGAACTTTTCCTTTAATAAATTTTACAAGCTCTTTAGTTCATTTTCTTCTTATTAATTCGTACCTTTTTGCTTTCGTTGTAATCCTTTAGAGCATTGGAAACGAGATAAGGTAGCTTTGCATGAACTTGCACATTTGTTGACTTAAAAGTGTATAAGGCCGGAGGTTCCATCCCTCCTTGAGGTATATCTTTAGAAAATAGTCTCTTGCCAGTTATTCTCACAAAAAGTTCACCACCATTCTTTACGTAAAAATACACTAATTTTGACAAGAACTTTGGTACATATTTAACAGTTACATCATCGTATTTAAGCGCCATTGCGTACTTATCCTCGACAAGCGCACCAGGTCGTGTTTCTTTGCAGACGGTTAGCTCACTACCAACGTTTGCTTCTCATTCACTCTGGTATACACGATGGCCTCTAACACAGCACTCAGTGGAAAATTCCTTTTCTATCATGATTGGTATTTCATTTGTATTAAGTAAAAGTTCCCTGAAACAAATTTTCGACAAGCTTTCCATGTTGTTAAAGGTAAAAACAAGTCACAAAGGTCTCAAAACTTTTTCCTTTCATTTTTTATGTCGTGTTTTTTCTACCTTTATTATTTTCGAACGTTTTTGATTTCCGAATGTTAGGACTTTTGAATGTTTTATGAATGGCATGATTTGTGTTATGAGGACAATACGTCAGCCTTATTTGAACGAAACAAGTGTGAAAATGGCCACACAAACCAAGATGCAAAATTTTTTAAAGAAACGACCAGTTTCAATAGTACCACTCAAACAAGCAAAAATCTCTAGCTCTCTAAAGCCTGTGGATGAAAGAAAAAAAAAGATGTTATTTATATCGGTAAGAAAAAGAAACTCGTACAATTCTTTATACCTTTTTGAGTTTTCGTCGCTTTTCATATAGACTTTTATGACGACCTTGTTCACTATTTTTTGTCTTTAGGGACTTCAACACTTCCAACTCCTCCAAAGAAACGTGCGATAGGTAGACCGATAAAGCTTTACACATCAGAACAGCTTGAACAAATCATGATAAAGAATCACGACCTTTATAATATGGTGGATTTATCAAAGCACTATGAGCAATTATTACAAATTCACTTCACGTCACCTACTACATTGGTTGCAGACCCACCTTCCAAAACAGGAAACGTTTTACCCAGAAGAAAAAAGTAGAGATTCGTTTGCATTATTCTGTTAGTGGAAAATATGCCGAAACTGTACGAGCTTTCGAAATCAATGTGCTAACGGTCCGAGGAATGATCAGCAATATCCGCTCATCACCTAAAAATATGAAGTTATCCAGTAAATGTAATCTTCCAGGAGCTGGTAGGCCGCTATGCTATCCTTCTTAATTAGAAGATGAACTGCTAAACTGGATTTTGGTTTTAAGAGATTTACTTTTTCCAGTTTCAGTAATGAGCTTTCGAGGAAAAGCAAAGCATGTGGTTCAACCTTACAACCCATCATTCTTTGCCAGCAGAGGATGGGCTCAAAAGTTTTTTTCTCGACACAAATTGTCGCTTCGTGCTCGTACTTCCATCAGCCAGAAACTCCCAAAGCAGTTGCAAAACGTTCTTAATAAATTTTACGGGGATGCTGAGCGTTTCATGCGTATTGGAAATTACCTTTTGTCCCTGGTTGGTAACATGGATGGGACGCTGGCGTTCTTTGACATGCTTCCAACAAAGTGCATTACACAAGAAGGCGAGAAATAGTGTGTAGTTCGCTCTCCAGGAAGCGAGAAGAAACATCTGACGAGCGTTCTGTCAGCTACAGGAGACGGGGAAATGCTTCTACCAATGGTAATGTTTAAAGACTGATAAAACTATTCGCGATTTAAAATTTCCTCCTGGTTTTGTTGTTAAGACGCCGAGTAACGCATGGATGGATGATGAATTGATTACGGTCTGGGTGGAAGATATTTGGTTAAAACATGTACGCGCTGAGTGTGAAAAGCTTGGTTTTCAAAATTCCTTGTTATCATTTAATGCTTTCTCCGCTCATTTGACTGATGAAGTGAAAGCTCTATTATTGGAAAGTAATTCTGATATTCTGCAGGGACCAGCCAGGTGTACTTCAAAATGCCAGCCGATGGATGTANGACGAATTGATTACGGTCTGGGTGGAAGATATTTAGTTAAAACATGTACGCGCTGAGTGTGAAAAGCTTGGTTTTCAAAATTCCTTGTTATCATTTAATGCTTTCTCCGCTCATTTGACTGATGAAGTGAAAGCTCTATTATTGGAAAGTAATTCTGATATTCTGCAGGGACCAGCCAGGTGTACTTCAAAATGCCAGCCGATGGATGTATGCCTAAACAAGCCTTTCAAAGTCGTTTTGAGAAAATGTTGGGCCCAGTACGTTTCAAGTGTTCTTGAAAGCTTCCCTGATGGAAACAGCAGTAACAACAAAATTCCGGTGCCAACTCGCCAGTAGATGGTTGACAGGGTCAAAGAAGGATACGACTATCTTGCCCAGGGCAAGGAAATGGTGAAAAAATCCTTCGAAGTTTGAGGAATAACTTCTTTGGACCCTGAAAGGGTTCGTAACGGAGAATTTTTCCAAAAATGTATGGCTCAGGAAAGCCTTAATGCTGAGGATGATGAAGAAGATGATGACCTTTTTCGTGGATGAAAACTTCAATTTACGTCGAAATATTTATTTTCGCATATACAAACCAGTGTCTATTCTCTTAAAATTTTCAAATCCGTGTTAAATTAAAGGCAAACAAAATGCTTGAAATTTGTGATTCGCGTTAATAGTTAGAGGCGATTTTTGGGCATTTTTGCCAATCCGCGTTAATTAGAATCCGCGTCAAATTAGAATAATTACGGTAAAGTGAGAGATATGGCTATAAAAATAATCAGGTAAAGAACAGGCACCGATAGGTCAGGTGGTATAGCTTGTAGCCATGATAGCCACAGGCACTGGTTCAAATGGAATTTGGTGAACTGTCAAAAGTTAATTCTTTGATTATTTTGTTATGATTATGATTACGATGATGGTTGCTATTAACCATTTTAGATGAACAATATTTGGTAGTCATTGCTTGAAAAGAATGAGGTTTGTTTTTCACTTTCCACTAAAACAATCCCTGATCTTTTTTGTTTCTCAGTGTTTGATCTCTTGTGTCTTTTCCAAAATGAACTTTATTCTTCTTCAACATTTTACAATGTGGGTGTGGTGAAAAGTGAATTTTTGGATACAGTGGAGTCAGTTTGAGTAATAGAAAACATATCTTTGTCTCTCACGATATAGTTCTAGTCAACGGTCTCAGATTGTTCTGCTGATGGATCAGGTTGTCTGTTGGTAGAACGATTAGGGATCGAAGTACCAATATCTAGACAAGGTAAACCTTGTTGCTTGCATCAATATTAATACACCCTTAGAGCATACGTTACTTGTAGGTGCGTGACTGCATTCACAAGAATTGCTCCTTCAGTATCAAGTGACGATTAATTATTGTAAGTTTTGTAACTGTTCGTTTGTTGGATTCCAATTTTTAATGTAACAATAAAAGGTTTGGAGTTGGAGTATGTATGAGCATACGTTACTTATAGGTGCGTGACTGCATTCACAAGAATTACTCCTTTAGTATCAAGTGACGATTAATTATTGTAAGTTTTGTAACTGTTCGTTTGTTGGATTCCAATTTTTAATGTAACAATAAAAGGTTTGGAGTTGGAGTATGTATGAGCATACGTTACTTATAGGTGCGTGACTGCATTCACAAGAATTACTCCTTTAGTATCAAGTGACGATTAATTATTGTAAGTTTTGTAACTGTTCGTTTGTTGGATTCCAATTTTTAATGTAACAATAAAAGGTTTGGAGTTGGAGTATGTATGAGCATACGTTACTTATAGGTGCGTGACTGCATTCACAAGAATTACTCCTTTAGTATCAAGTGACGATTAATTATTGTAAGTTTTGTAACTGTTCGTTTGTTGGATTCCAATTTTTAATGTAACAATAAAAGGTTTGGAGTTGGAGTATGTATGAGCATACGTTACTTATAGGTGCGTGACTGCATTCACAAGAATTACTCCTTTAGTATCAAGTGACGATTAATTATTGTAAGTTTTGTAACTGTTCGTTTGTTGGATTCCAATTTTTAATGTAACAATAAAAGGTTTGGAGTTGGAGTATGTATGAGCATACGTTACTTATAGGTGCGTGACTGCATTCACAAGAATTACTCCTTTAGTATCAAGTGACGATTAATTATTGTAAGTTTTGTAACTGTTCGTTTGTTGGATTCCAATTTTTAATGTAACAATAAAAGGTTTGGAGTTGGAGTATGTATGAGCATACGTTACTTATAGGTGCGTGACTGCATTCACAAGAATTACTCCTTTAGTATCAAGTGACGATTAATTATTGTAAGTTTTGTAACTGTTCGTTTGTTGGATTCCAATTTTTAATGTAACAATAAAAGGTTTGGAGTTGGAGTATGTATGAGCATACGTTACTTATAGGTGCGTGACTGCATTCACAAGAATTACTCCTTTAGTATCAAGTGACGATTAATTATTGTAAGTTTTGTAACTGTTCGTTTGTTGGATTCCAATTTTTAATGTAACAATAAAAGGTTTGGAGTTGGAGTATGTATGAGCATACGTTACTTATAGGTGCGTGACTGCATTCACAAGAATTACTCCTTTAGTATCAAGTGACGATTAATTATTGTAAGTTTTGTAACTGTTCGTTTGTTGGATTCCAATTTTTAATGTAACAATAAAAGGTTTGGAGTTGGAGTATGTATGAGCATACGTTACTTATAGGTGCGTGACTGCATTCACAAGAATTACTCCTTTAGTATCAAGTGACGATTAATTATTGTAAGTTTTGTAACTGTTCGTTTGTTGGATTCCAATTTTTAATGTAACAATAAAAGGTTTGGAGTTGGAGTATGTATGAGCATACGTTACTTATAGGTGCGTGACTGCATTCACAAGAATTACTCCTTTAGTATCAAGTGACGATTAATTATTGTAAGTTTTGTAACTGTTCGTTTGTTGGATTCCAATTTTTAATGTAACAATAAAAGGTTTGGAGTTGGAGTATGTATGAGCATACGTTACTTATAGGTGCGTGACTGCATTCACAAGAATTACTCCTTTAGTATCAAGTGACGATTAATTATTGTAAGTTTTGTAACTGTTCGTTTGTTGGATTCCAATTTTTAATGTAACAATAAAAGGTTTGGAGTTGGAGTATGTATGAGCATACGTTACTTATAGGTGCGTGACTGCATTCACAAGAATTACTCCTTTAGTATCAAGTGACGATTAATTATTGTAAGTTTTGTAACTGTTCGTTTGTTGGATTCCAATTTTTAATGTAACAATAAAAGGTTTGGAGTTGGAGTATGTATGAGCATACGTTACTTATAGGTGCGTGACTGCATTCACAAGAATTACTCCTTTAGTATCAAGTGACGATTAATTATTGTAAGTTTTGTAACTGTTCGTTTGTTGGATTCCAATTTTTAATGTAACAATAAAAGGTTTGGAGTTGGAGTATGTATGAGCATACGTTACTTATAGGTGCGTGACTGCATTCACAAGAATTACTCCTTTAGTATCAAGTGACGATTAATTATTGTAAGTTTTGTAACTGTTCGTTTGTTGGATTCCAATTTTTAATGTAACAATAAAAGGTTTGGAGTTGGAGTATGTATGAGCATACGTTACTTATAGGTGCGTGACTGCATTCACAAGAATTACTCCTTTAGTATCAAGTGACGATTAATTATTGTAAGTTTTGTAACTGTTCGTTTGTTGGATTCCAATTTTTAATGTAACAATAAAAGGTTTGGAGTTGGAGTATGTATGAGCATACGTTACTTATAGGTGCGTGACTGCATTCACAAGAATTACTCCTTTAGTATCAAGTGACGATTAATTATTGTAAGTTTTGTAACTGTTCGTTTGTTGGATTCCAATTTTTAATGTAACAATAAAAGGTTTGGAGTTGGAGTATGTATGAGCATACGTTACTTATAGGTGCGTGACTGCATTCACAAGAATTACTCCTTTAGTATCAAGTGACGATTAATTATTGTAAGTTTTGTAACTGTTCGTTTGTTGGATTCCAATTTTTAATGTAACAATAAAAGGTTTGGAGTTGGAGTATGTATGAGCATACGTTACTTATAGGTGCGTGACTGCATTCACAAGAATTACTCCTTTAGTATCAAGTGACGATTAATTATTGTAAGTTTTGTAACTGTTCGTTTGTTGGATTCCAATTTTTAATGTAACAATAAAAGGTTTGGAGTTGGAGTATGTATGAGCATACGTTACTTATAGGTGCGTGACTGCATTCACAAGAATTACTCCTTTAGTATCAAGTGACGATTAATTATTGTAAGTTTTGTAACTGTTCGTTTGTTGGATTCCAATTTTTAATGTAACAATAAAAGGTTTGGAGTTGGAGTATGTATGAGCATACGTTACTTATAGGTGCGTGACTGCATTCACAAGAATTACTCCTTTAGTATCAAGTGACGATTAATTATTGTAAGTTTTGTAACTGTTCGTTTGTTGGATTCCAATTTTTAATGTAACAATAAAAGGTTTGGAGTTGGAGTATGTATGAGCATACGTTACTTATAGGTGCGTGACTGCAATCACAAGAATTACTCCTTAAGTATCAAGTGACGATTAATTATTGTAAGTTTTGTAACTGTTCGTTTGTTGGATTCCTATTTTTAATGTAACAATAAAAGTTTTGGAGTTGAAGTATGTATGAGCATACGTTACTTATAGGTGCGTGACTGCATTCACAAGAATTACTCCTTCAGTATCAAGTGACGATTAATTATTGTAAGTTTTGTAACTGTTCGTTTGTTGGATTCCTATTTTTAATATAAAAATAAAAGTGTTGGAGTTGGAGTATGTATGGAAGAAGTTGTGAAATTTCTATTTGTATTTTCTTGCCTAAATCATGAGGTTGAAGATGGTCAGGAAATTTTCCTTTAGGCCAGGACATTTTACCAGTAAAAGCTTCCTTTTGATAATATTATCGTGTTGCTTTGCGAATCTCCACATATTGCCTGTGTTGTTGTGCCTCATTTATTTCAGAGGTAACATTCAAGAAGTTGTTAATTTTTATTTCCCTGATATATATTCTGATATGGAAATTAACATTTTTTTCCTTCTTTGTTTTGTCTAAAGTTCCTTTTTATTCTTCTCTTTCCTATATTAGCAATCTGAATTCATCATCAGCATCCCAAGGATGTTGCTATTTCTTTCTTTTCTGCTTTGATAGAGTATCTCTTGCCTTTGAGAACATTGATTTAATAATTTCCTGTTTTCTATTTGAGGGATGACTTATTTTATATTATGTAATTTGATTTTTTATGGTTTTGTGAAATCTCTTCATAACATTTGCCAAATGACGCTGGATTGTTTATAAGTCTCACTGCATTGTCAATATGTCTGGTCGGTCACTGTCATCAAAAGAGAAATTCTGCAGTGTCCCTCTTTTTAATGGCTTTTGGAGCTACCTTTTTGTAAAGCCTTTTCTGTTCCTTTTCTCTTTGATCCAAGGAAGGTTTTGATACTCAAATGTAGAAGAGAGAACAGTCCTTAATTGGTAGTCTGTAAACTATATTATTTCTCTCTGGATCCTTTGGCTTTGAGAGTATCGTCCTGAGGTCGGATGGTGTGAAAAATTAACACTTAATATTATAGTATCGGAGTTCGTCTTTGATGTTCACTGATGCCCTTGAAATAAGGAGGACATATTTGTTTTACAGGCTCTTTTTCTTCTTCATGAGAGCGCCTGCTAGATTTAGGTAATGTTCTCTAAACATCCCTAGTATGCTATCCATTTGATAAGAGAACCTAATAAAGGTGTATGTCTTTTAAAGGCGCTTTTCCTAAAAAAAACTCGATCCCTGTCACCAAGCATGTCTGCACTATCAAAGTACCCAATAGCTATGCCTAGTTACTTCAGTAGCCTGACGAAGGGAGAAATGTCTCTCAAAAAGTAGCTTAGGAAAAGCTTGCGACTCACAACAAAAATATCCTACATCAAGGGCTTCCACACAGTCCATAAAATAAAGAATTTTTAAGATCAAAGCACGAATTGAGATTTGTAACTGTTGAAGTTGCATTGAAGTCACCTTGTATTGTATTACATCTCTGTAGAAGGTTTTTTTAGTTGATTGGGGTTCAGAAAATGGGCATAGGCACTTATGATTCATAGTTTGTACAAATTAATCATAACATTACGATTCTTCTTTTTAAGAAGAAGAATCACAATGTCTGCTGCCATTTATCTTGAGGAAATGCTGATAATGCATTCTACTTTATGATGTGGTGATGGTCTAAAAGCTATGCCTAAATCTTGTTCGTATTTACATGCGGAGCCTGATTAATAAAAGTGGTATCACTGATGACAAAACAAGCCAGCATTTAATCCAAAAACTTCTCCATGCCTATTTTATCTAGGTCTGCATAGTTTGCTTGTAGTAATTTATCATTTAGTCCTAAAATCATCAGAACAAGCCTGTACGTTTATTTCCCTACATTTCCATCAGCCGTATTTTCTTGTTTTGAATTTTAATAGTATGTGAAGTGTTTATTAGTTTTTTATTTCTCTGTCTAGAAAGTTGACAAGCCCTTTTTTCACCTGAAGCTAATTTCATAATCTTCGCCTGGTAGAGCACTCAGGTACGTAATCCTAGGTGACCCGCGCGACGGTTGATGAGGTATGTATAATCCTTACTAATCCTTCCTTTTTCTATTGAAATATAATAATGGTTTATCCTCACCAAAAGCAGTATTTTTATTGTAACACTATCACTAAGGGGGTTGGAAACCAAAGCTAAGCAGTGGTACTTCATTGTCTGGAGTAGAGTTAACAGTTATTACACTTTGCTCAAGATTGACCTGGAGGTAGTTGTAACTATAAGTAGTCATATTCTCCAACATCAAAACTTTATAGCCGGATTCAGTGTAGAGTCACGCCCAGAGCAATAGCGAGATTAAATTGTTAAATTGAGAAATTATTGAAAAAACCATCATCTCTTGGTTTTAACCAGGGGTAAATATAGATGAAAATAATTTTCTTAATAGCTTACAATACTAAACAGGAACAAATAGATTATGATTTGTTCTAATAAAAGACTCTATAAGACTCTGCAAATATTGCCGTCTTGATCACACCCTATGTAACTGCCAGCAATTGCAATAATTATTCTTTTCAGTGATGGAAAGAGGAATACATAACCTATCAGGAGCCCTCAGACATGATATTTTTGACAATTAACTACAAGGATTCAAATCTACGAAATTTACAATCATACATTTAAAAAATGCATGGGCTGGATAATATTGTATTTAGCATGGATGGACGGAAAAAAGCAAGCTGTAGCTTAGATGATAATTCATCTAACTGTTGTCGGACGTTAATTTTTTCTCCAGGAATCACATTTGTTCTTAAACAATAGCAAAGTTTAAGTTGCTTATTTTCATATATTTTTTATTTTGGTACATACAGGATCTTCGCGCTAGATTCCACGTCTACAAAATAATGTTGGAAATTGTTTCTAAAATGTCACTGATATTTTTTTTCTGCCGAGAGAGAATTTGGTTTAGAACTATAAAGGGCAAAATGCCATTGAGTTTATTGAACTGTGAAGAAACGACAGAAAAAAGGTTAGAGATAAGTGCTTACTTTATACTTAAAGACAATGAAGTCACGTGAAAGAGGAAAGCACTCAGAAACAAAAGAGTTCCACCATCCAGCCATTTTAGGAAAAAATTTACATTCATAGGAAGATTTACAATACCATATCGAAGGGAAAAAACTGCATGAGCATGAATACCACCACCACCACTATTACTACTATTACTACTACTACTACTACTACTACTACTACTACTACTACTACTACTACAAATAATGACAATAATGGAAACTTTTTATTTTTTCATCCAAACACATACAATTACAAACCTCACTGATCAAGGTAATTTGCATTGGTTTGCCTATTTAACAAAATTAAATATTTTACTAACAAAATTAATAAAGCAACAATAATTTAGGGTTAGTCCATAGTTGGTTTCTACGACAGAATATGTAGTATGTGGTACGAATGGTTATATTAGAAAGTTAGGTTGAAAGAAAGTGCTCGTGTTTGTTGTCGATATTCAAAGCTTGCACATTTCACTGAAAGTAATACAAAATTGACCGAATATACCTAAAGAGTTAATGGAAAGATTTACGAAGATAACTTTCGAAAAGCTGGAATGCAAATCATGAATCAAAGAACGATATTTTTTATATTTGCGAGAAGCATTTTT
>RDPX01000102.1:707916-719195 GCA_003991215.1 Morbakka virulenta
TCTACGAAAAGTGTGCTTATTGGGAACAGCGAGGATTCTTCGTTATGTACTAAATATCTGAGATTACAAGTACTTAGTAACTTCATGTTTAGTCAATTTAGCCGACCTCTACCATATAAGAGTCATGATATTCAGAATAATGATTATTTATCAGACAGACTAAACCTCGTCGGTTGGCATCCTAATTTTGAGGTGGTAACAAGTATGTTTGGGTTTCTGTGAAAGGATCATTTTTCTATTATGGAGTAAATTGTATACAGAAGCAAAAAGGAGGTGGAAGGGCAAAAACCCCACTTTNGGGGCGGGGTCTCATGCGTAGGGGGATTTTTTAGCTCTGGCCAGGAACCCCTCAGTGATGGTGTCATGAAAAGAAATACTGATGGTAGTGTAACCTACAACTCACTAGCCTTGAGAGAGTGCAGTACGGATTATCAAAGTATAACAAACAACGGCGTGAACGAGACTGCAACACCTGCGGAAAGTCTCTTGCTCGGCAGATGTTTATGGCCCAGCGACATGAACCTGATCGTCATCAAACTTGATGTGGTGCTCCTATCAAAATAAATGCCTAATCCAGAAAGCAGGGTGGATGGACTGAATCAAACCAGTGCGGTTGTTTACTATATTTTATGGACTTGGATAACAATCAAGTTCAACTGAAAATCTTAAGTGAAATTGTTAAAGATACGGTGGGATCAATAGTTGCTAATGATAGAGAAAATCATGTTAGTGACAATAAAGTACATACTACGAAAAATCAAGAACGGACAAGGAAGCAAAAGAGAAGGATGCTGGGAATAAATGCAGAAGAATAACAAAGAGGAAGAAACTTTAAGGAAAGAATTAAAGCTAGATGGGACGCAGAATATCCGGGAAAAGAGGGCAGTTCAAAATATAATTGATGATGACAAACATTTAATAAAGAAGGATGGGGGAAGGATAATCTAATCAAAAGCCAAAATAGTAACCAAGAGATAACACAAGTGGCACAGAAACGTAAACAACTAGAATGGGGGACTGAGCTGAAGGTTAAACTCTTTGTGAGAGACGAAGAAGGGGTTTCGTGAAATGTATGAATGTTGGGGTGTTGAATATACAAAATATCAAAATTCCAGCTAGCAAAAATTAAGGGGTAATTCAGTTCTTGTAAGGAAAGAAAAAGAGATTACAAATCTGATCATTGTACGACAACGAGAACAAGTCCAACCAAATATGGATGAAGAATAACCGAAGAAAGACCCAGTAGAAGTTTCGAGGACCAGACCCTTTGCAAACAAAACTTTAATGGATGAAGAGACAGAAATAATTGAAAAGAACAGGAAATAGTAGGCAATGAAAGTCGCAAAAGGTTTAAGCAACATTTCCTTGCACAGCTCGGAGAAATCGATCGCTGTACGTTACTTTAGCTAGAACCAAGAGATAAACTTCCGAAAGTGGCACTCAAACACCAACTGATAACCAGTGTCAATAAATTGCTTTCAACATACTTCTGAAATGTGTACACCATACCTGAGATAACAGATAAAGTGTATGCAATGGGAAAAGTGTTTAGTTATATTTTGGAAATAGCTCAAAAAACCCGAATGGAGCATGAGACAAAGAACAAGTAAAGGAAACAGGCGAGTGCCAGAAAATCAGTTTGGAAATACAAGAGCGAAGACAAGGCATTGAGACAATAAGTAACAAACTCCATAGGAGAAAGACTGGAGGAAGGCTTCAAGGAACGAGAACGTCTTAATTCCAAATGTTAAAACAAAGCTGAATGATGTATATTTGGATTCAAGTGAACTGAGGATGGCAAGGAAGCAGTGGCTTGATAAGTTTCGATACAAGAAGATCAAGATGACAAAATGCTTCGAAAGGAGATCGAGAGTCGACGATAACATTATGTACCAGCGAGATCAGAAGGGTATAAGAAGCTAAAAGGAACTGATGGCTGAGAGAGTAAAATGCCTATTATGGAAAAATTGGTGGAATTTTGGGGAGGCATCTGGGGAAGAGAAAATGCCAAACATGCCAGGAAGAAGTGAAAAGAGAGCTCAGCGAGAAATAAAATGTGCTAGAAGAGTTTGACATTAAGGATGAGAACATCAGGGATGGCTAACAACCTTACAAAGCAAAAAGCCATTAAGTAAATAGAACTGTACAGGAAAGAGAGAAAATTAAATAGTTGAAGCAAGAAATAAAATTTGAACTTAGCCATAAAATATTAAAGTCATATGATGGGGAAAACGATTTAGAAGACAAAGATTCTTACAAGCTAGAATTCTGAGAAAAAAACTACACATTTGAAATGGTTGACTACGATGAGGAGTAACACCTTCATAACGATGAAGACATTGAGAAAAGAAAGGTGTCACACGAAGTGCAACCATTTTTTCGTACAAGCAAGGAAAGATCAATAAAATATGTCACATGATAGTACCTATAGAAAAGACGTAGACAAACCACATTTTATTAACGAGACAAAGGTTGAAGAGGAGTGGCAAGGCTTGGACATGTCAAGTTACAAAGACCACCCAGAGCAACAACAACAAAAACACGTCTTACAGACATCTTTTGTAAGTATTTGCCAGAGTCTGAGTCTACCCAAACCACTTTCTTCCCATCTTTAGTCATCTTTTCATTCCTTCCTCCATAGCCGTGTTTAGAACAGTTTTTGTAAGGTTAATTATCGTTGTAATATTATTTTTCCCCAATAGTCTACTGTTATCACTGTTGGAAACAGGTTATCACGGGTTTGAAAATGACCTTGGGTCATCTTTATGGGCACCAATGATCTTATTTCTTTTTCACCTTTCCTACACTTAATTAGATAGCACTGCGTATTAAAGAATTCTGTACACACAGTAGTATATCTGTATCTTTACCAAGAAATTTTTTCCTAGTTACATTATCATCGCTTTGTATTTATTGCCAAGAGCCGGGGAAAAAATAATGAATAACATTATGTAGGTGACAGTGTTAATAACCATTTTTAATATTGTTTTTGTTAAAGCTATTTTGCTAGATGCACAATGTAGATATTTCAAAAAGTAGGGAGAGTTTGTTAGCAATTCAGCAATTAATTTAACATTTAATGGCAAAGTAGAAAATACACACCCTAGACAAGTACCAATTTTTATCTATTTGCTGGTGTAACAACAAGAGAGATAACTTTCTCTGTTATTGTTGACGATAAAATACGGCATTTAATTTTTATTTTTCAGTTTTAACGTCATTTTTCTCCAGCAATTTGGGCTCAGACGGTGCCCTTCTGAGGAACTTTGACTTGGCAGTGAGGAATGTCTTGGCCGGATGCCCTTCCTGACGCCAACCCATGGCTTTCTTTTTTCTTTGCAAAGTTCCAAATTCTCCTCGGCAGCTCGGGGAATCAAACCCGGATTTCTTGCTTACTGTGCAGCTGCACTAACCATTATGCCACGGCTCCTCACAAAATACGACATTTAATATGCAAAGAAATTTACAAAATGATGCTCAACGTTATCAATGAAATCTCAACTTTGCTTCTAAAATATTTTTGCATTTCTAGGGACCTTGAAGGCAAGCCATTCCTAGAAAGTGCAATCAAAACTAAAGAAAATGGTGAACAACAAAACATATGGAAATGACATAATAACTAGAGGAATGCTTATGGCGTGTGGAGAACTCGGAATTGAAAGATTGGTGAAAATCACCAACAAGCTTTTTAAAGCTAGGGGCGTCTCTATAAAATGAAAGGATCGATTATTATTACCATCCCAAGGAAAGGTGACCTTCTTAAATCCTCCAAATATCTACTCAACAATCTAATGATCAATATCATAAAGATCCTGATTAGTGTTATCATGATCAGAGTGAAGAATATCATTCAAAAATTAGATGGGAACAATTTGGCTTTCGAAAAGGGCAAGAAGCACAATTTCTGTCACGAGATGTTTAATGGAAAGAAGCACACAACATCAACAAGACATCCATTCAGCTTTCACTGACTATGAAAAATCATTTGAAAAAGTTAAGCACAGTGAAATTATAAACGATATTGAAGAATGTGGTGTGAAAGGAAAAGATGTAGAAATATAAAAAACGTGTACTGGGTTCTATTGGCCGCAATATTTGTAGATGTCGGAATCAGTGACTCGAGAAATTTCGAGAGAGACATGAAACTAGGGTACGTCATATTACCGGAACATTTTTTACTCTACCAGAGGTAGAGTAAAAACTGAGGGCTGCCGATCAATCTGGAGAAAACAAAAACACCAAAAAATGACACCAAAATGTAATATCTGCCTTGACAGAAGTTAGATGAAAAATGTCAGCATCTTGGTAGCATCCTCACACAAGACTGCAGGTGCAACTGTTACATCAGGAAACGAATTTCACTGGGCAAAGCCTCATTTACAGGGTCGATCTAACATCCCGATCAACATAGTGGTGCACATTGATACATAGAAGAGGAGAATGAAATGCCTGATCTGCTCCATTCTAACGCAAGGCTGCGAATCACCAACGCACCAACTCACCGGCTCACCGTGTCACCAACTAACATAAAAAGCATTCAGAAGCTATGGAAATGTGGATCAACCAAAGAATGAAAAGAATATCTTGAATAGAGAAAAAATGAAATGCGGGTATGCTAGAACTCATTAAGGAAAGAGAAATCTAATAAGACATTTCGACAGAGACAACTGAAGTATATTGGTCACATCCCGAGAGAAAATTCCATCGAAAACTATTGTAAACAAGAGTTTGTAGAGGAGAAACGGAGTAGAGAGTGTCAAAGAACTGACTTTCTTCAGAATCTGGCGTCGGGGATTGGTATACATATATTATTATTATTATTATTATTATTATTATTAGTAGTAGTAGTAGTAGTAGTAATATTATTGGTATATATTGGTATGATTGTTGGTTGTCAGAGGACAAAAATGCCTTCAGGAACATGGTCGCCAACGTTGTTTTAAAGAATATTTTTATAGGATGGAAAATGGTTTGCAAATCACTCACGTATTTCGGACACCTATTTCATCATTTCATCACAAAATAGGTGTCTTAGCAGATGAATATGGAGCTACTCTATGGGATGTTAAACAGTGTGCAAATCACTCACGTATTCAAGCAAATCTTATAGATGGTAAACTAACAGTGATCTTTCTTCAAAAAATCTGTTGAAGAAAAAGTAATATTCATGTACCATAACAGTAACATCACGTATTTCGGACACCTATTTCATCATTTCATCACGAAATAGGTGTCTTAGCAGATGAATATGGAGCTACTCCATGGGATGTTAAACAGTGTGCAAACCACTCACGTATTCAAGCAAATCTTATAGATGGTAAACTAACAGTGATCTTTCTTCAAAAAATCTGTTGAAGAAAAAGTAATATTCATGTACCATAGCAATAACTAATTTTGAGGTGGTAACAAGTATGTTTGGGTTTCTGTGAAAGGATCATTTTTCTATTATGGAGTAAATTGTATACAGAAGCAAAAAGGAGGTGGAAGGGCAAAAACCCCACTTTTTTCAGAGTAAAAAACTTTACCTTTTCTAGATAATAGAGGTTAACTCTGTTTACCTCAATGTACTGTATTTTTTAGTTCTTGACTTTTGTATTCGTCTCCTCTTCGATGCTGCTTTTTAATGATCTAAGTTATCTCAAAAACGTTCAAAACAAAAAGGTATCGTATCCCTTTCAACCCATTTTCAAGAAAGCGTTATTAAATGCCGTGAATCAGTTTTATTTTTTTCTGTATAAGCAGCATTTTGCTGGAAAAATTACAGAAATAAATATTTTGCAAAGTTTCTCTTTCAAAAATATTTCAAAGCCTTATTTATGTCTCTTCGACTTCTTGTGGACGTCAACAGTTTCTGTGAGTCTCATATTGAAACTCCTGTTATTTATTTAAGTATCCCGGAGAAATTAAAAGGAAATAACTGGTAATCTTTTGTCTAAATTTTTCCAATAAGAAAATAATTTTGAAAACAATAACGGCTTTGACGTATTCTGTAGCAAAATGTTTATCAGAATCCTTGCTCAATTTAGTCGAATTTGAGAGCAATTTTAAACTGGAAAAAGCATTAGCTTTTAGTGTTACACCCCCAGAGCCCATCAAGAGGCTAAGAACGCTCCCACCCATCCAGTTCACAAGATCACAACAAGGTGCAAAGGTCCAAAACCTGATGATTGAATAAACAAATATGATCCTTGATTTAAAGCAATGTCATGTGTGTCAAGTGTCTGTTGCTAACCCAGAATATGTTCTGGGAAAATGTTTTTCAAAATTGATTCAAATTACACCTTCTTTGGTCAGGACTGTATTGAGAAACATTGGAAGTGTCTGTAGAGCAACATATGAAAATTCCATCTCTAAAAATACAGCTGGTTGTGCAAAGAATGAAAACCAGAATGACATATTTTATAAAAAAAAGTGTTGCTTTGATTTGATATTTAATACAGACAATATCTTAGTACACTGTGTTGTCAATTCTGATATTTATTCATGACCAACGGAAGTTTTGAGTTTTCAATCATGAGCCAGCTAAGTGTCTACGAATTTTTAGGGTGCTTCTAGCGTATCAGAGAAGATTGACAATACATGAAATACAACGAACAAACTTGTTGTGTTTTTTTCAAAAGATGGACCCTAAATAAGAATAAAAAGATTAAAAGTAGCAAATTTTACTTGTCTACAAATGTGAGGTGTAAAAATGTCAATGGTTTTTTCAGGATATTTGAAAAGATAATATGCAAAAGTTGTGGTTTCATATAACTTTAAAAATGTATTCTTTAGTGGAAGCAATATTACAGAAGAAAGTTGTAGTATAGACGTGTGAAGACCACTAATTATGTGGACTTTGTTAGCCACTTTCACAATGTAAACTTTTAGTGAGCCTTTCCCTATGGCACTCTATAGCAGTCTTTAAATCCCAGTCACGTGGAAAAAAATAAGCAAGCTTATTTAATTATGAAATATAAAACCCAGATAATAGCATAATGTAGCATTTTTTACTCTTTTCTTTAATTATTTTCTTGCAAAGTGTTACAATAGGCTTTTCTTGCTGGAACTCACTTGTCTACAAATGTGAGGTGTAAAAATGGCAATGGTTTTTTCAGGGTATTTGAAAAGATGATATGCAAAAGTTGTGGTTTCAATACAATTTGTGGCATTCACATCACAATTTGTGGCATTCCCTGTCACACATTTCTCTCAACATCTTCACCCTTAAGTAGTTGTTGCTTCTCCTTGTAATAAACCTTTTCTTGGTGTTTTTTTTCCTTGGGCAACTAGTTTGTGATACTTTTTTGGCTTCTGAGTACTTTTTTCCATTATATAATTTAAATATTTTTCAGTCTAAGGTAAACTGTTACCTCTTGTCTTTCCCCTTCCTTTATTTTTTAATCTCGGTTCCATACCCCTAGTAGCTATATGGCATGTATGGATATTCATCCTTTAAGAAGTATGTATCATTCTATTCTAAAGGCATATATTTTATACCTGTCGAAAATGTGATAGCCAAACGGTAGTTAAGTGGCCATAATGATGTCAAGTAAGTTTTTATAAGAATGTGGTGAGCAAGAAGGTAAACCTTAATTATAGGAAATGAAGTATATGAGGTTTTTTATGTATGGCATTTGACGGTGTTAATCTGTTCAAGAAATATGTTTACAAATCCATAGCAAAAATAGAATCATCCTCACTAGTCATCTATTTAACTTGATTCTATCAAGCTGAAAATTGCATTAAAAAGTGTTGTGAAAGAGCGGATTTAAAAAGAAGAAAATGGAAATTAATCTTCAAGTAATTGCAAGATTGTTTAAATAGTTCATAAGGAAACTTTACTAAGCAAAACATTATCAAACAAGCAAATTTTTAGTGAAAGACTAATACCATTTATAATTATAATTTTATTAGATGATAATATAGACATCTTTTTATTTAGATTCCTTACAAAGATGTGCTCCAAATAACATATAATTGAAAAATTCCAGTTTGTCTACAACTTGAATAATACCAACATCATCATTGGTAGTTTTACAACTAGTCTATGAGCAAACGATTATACTTTTAAGTTTCAAAAGTGTTAAAGAGAGGATTTGGTATTTGTGTATTAGCAGCTATTTCTATGTAATTAAGTGCATAGTTTTATAATCAGTGGTCACGAATTGGCAACCGGAAGGAACGAATTGGTAATGGAGTAGTGAAAACACGATGTAGTTTGCAAAATAAAAAAATTCGGAGAATAAAGCAAGATTATATGTTTATATCTTCCTGCAGGAAAATGTGTATCATAGTTATTATCAAACAAGTATGAATTACACGAAATAGGTAAAATATACCGAACACCTGATTTCAATAAAGTAAAAACAGTAGAACATTCAAGAAACGACTAGACATTTGCGTGCACAATCTATGGACTTTTAATGGGTAAAGACAAAGATAGTAAACACACATTGATATTAATTAAAAAGGCAAATGGACAGTTACCGTTAACTACAAAAATACTACAAAAACCAGAACACCAAGCAAACTTAGATGGCTTCGTCACACATATCACTACCTCATCAATAATGGGATTCCCTGACTTCAACTTCTCTTACATTGTCCATACCAATGCAAGCTAAAAGGGCGTCGGTGCAGTTCTCTACCAACAACTAGATTTCAAGATGAATGTGATGTCATATGCATCTCATATTCTAACCTATAGCAAAATAAACGCGTGCTCATTCCTGACCAGTTCAGTTCCTACCATTTGGTCTATCTACAGAAAATAATATGCTAGTTTATGTGTGACTGCTGCTCCTTTAAACCCAACTATACTATTTTGGATGGAAGAGTTAGCTGATTTGAAGTTTAGAATTCATTAACATTAAATTTTGATGCGGATACCCTAGACGCAACAAAATATATGTGTCCTTGCACAGAACACATTTTTGCAGAAAAAACAATGCAATCATAAATGCAGCGAATTGAATTGGTTCCAGTGATACATCGTGAAGTTACTCAATTGCTAATCCCAAGACTATACTTTTTTGTTAATAATTCTATTTTTGACTAGCAAACAACAAGAGGTAAACAACTCAATCTATTATAAGAGATGCTCATCTAACAGACAAGAATGCGACAACTCGGTATTTGAAACAAATAAACGCATTCTAAGTCTTGTTAAAGCCCAAGACTTCAGATCACGACAGAAAGCAACTGTTAAATGAGTGGGTAAAACTAAAATTAATAAATTATGGTATTCCGAGACATGTTTCAGAATAGTATAACCTAACTCTAATTCCAATATGCCTTCGTTATATCCTGTATACTGAATTACATATATATATATATATATATACATACAGTACATTTAGCCCGCGAAAGAAAAACTCAGCTTCCTAATGAATGTTTTCTTATGCCACATACGCAAAGGGACATCACAAACTTCACTAGAGGTAAATGTCATTGAAGTAAACAGAAGCCACCAGCATTGAAATAAAGGACCGTTAATGCCAATTCAAAATCTAAGTCCATTTGAGATCCTTTTAAAGGATTTCGTACACTTTGGACAGGGAAATGGAGGCAATGAACATGTGCTCACTATCGATGAAGCGTTTACACGTTATGCACAATCATATACAATAAAAGACAAATGGTGAAAACTTGCTGTGATATTGTTGTTTAATGATTTTATCCTACAATACTGCTAGAAACTGCTCCTGACCGTAACAAATGTAATGGAAACTCTAAAATACTTTATTGCACTCTACTGTTGCTGTTGACAACACTGTTTCAAGCTTGAAGAGGCCATATGGCAAATCTCATTCAGTATATATTTGTACATGGTGCAATGCAACAAGGTTTTTACCAGTCTTTCATCTTTACAGCCGTTTAAGCTGCTGTTTTAAAATTAAAAACAGCAGCTTTGCAACACTCTTTTAAAAACTCCTGCAGCTTACCTCTGCGTAAGAGCTAGAAAACAGCAATGAAAAATGTCTACTAAATTTCAAGTGAATAGAAAGATCACATTTGTTTATTTCTCATCTCCTAGGCCAAGTACCTATGAAGGCTGCCGTCTGAGCCCCAATTACTTGGGAAAATGACGTTAAACCCCCCAAAATGCATGCTTATTACCAAGGGTGCCTTTACACTGTTTCCGGCTAATGAATAAAGGAAGTTCTGTCTCCATTTTACATTTTGAGTTTGGTTATGGACACCAACATACACTGCATCGCACCCTTTTATATACTTGTAATGATTCACCAGTAGATGATACATTGACCGTTGACCCTCGAGGAAAAGGAAACAAACACAAACCATATGAGAATTACAGCGGAAAAAGCAAGCGGTTTGAATCGGTCAAAGACTTTGGTACTGATGATAAAGACCAATGTCGGATTCTATCTAAATAAACTGCAGCCAAGTTCTGTACATGACTACCCAGAAACACCTGTCTCAAGAGAAAAACTGAAGCCAAATTCTCACCATCAGCAAGCCACATCAGTTCACAATTTTTTTAGATGAAGTCATTCTACCACAACCTACAAATCTCCAAAGACCAATAGTACAGAGGATACCCTTAGCATTTTAGTTCTGAGGCGCTGAACCATTTACGACCTTAGAGAACTCGATACCCACCTATGTAGTTGATGTATGCAGCACCGCAACAATCAGTAAATTACCATATCAAACAAATTCAGGACATTTCTGAATATATAAAATCGTTTCACAGACAAGCAGACCTCAAATGATCCCATTCATGACGTAAGCTGTTTCTCTATACCATCAGTTTTTTATAGGCCCAAGAGACGGATTCTTTAACAAAGACGTATTACTTCCGCAAAAATGTTAGAACTCTTATCCTTTAGCTACCTGATTTATTCGTTTTTGAGCGATGAATTCGAAAATGTTAGAGATAAGACTGTGATACTACTGACAGTGTGTTGAGGAGAAGCCCTTTGCGGTACCTAAATCAACGAATGCCCTAGAAACAACAACAACCATATTATGAAGCCTTTCATCATTTCAGGCCGCATGTTGATACCGTATTTTCTTGAATAGAAGCCGCGGCTTCCATTTATTTTTCAAGAAAAAAATTGCGGCTTCTATTCAAGGGCGGCTTCTATTAAGTTAAGTAAAGTGACAAAATTTACACTTTGTTTTCAATTATTCACATGAAACCATTGGAGTGCAAAAAACACATTAAAAAATTAAGCTTCAAAAAGCAATCATCGGCATGAATTTTGGCATGGAATTCCCCTGTTGCTAGTAGTTTTGTTTTGTAAATATTGTATCCATAGATTCGTGATTAC
>RDPX01000102.1:722185-748805 GCA_003991215.1 Morbakka virulenta
CAATGCTCACTGCACATGCGTGGTTTGAGCACTCTGACAGGATCCCACAATAACTCTTTAAGCTGTGTTTGCTCCGGGAATATGGCCAGAGAGTTGTGTCTCAGAAGCTCTTTGCTGCACTGATGAGCCCACAAAGGGCGAAACGGTACTGTCTGCAGATTGAATATATATATATATATATATATATATATATATATATAAATTAACAAATGAATATGAAATGTCATCAGCAACAGTGATCTACCACATTAAAACGTAGGAGGTATCATAAAATCAGAAATATGAGTAAGAAAAACTCTAATTTTACAGTACTCAGAGTTTCATGTCTTCCACAATCTTCAGCTGTATACAAATGATCACTTGAAAAAAAATTTCTACAAAGATGTTTTACTAATGAAATCAAAACAACCATGAAATCCTTTCCTTAAACCTTAAGACAAGACTACAACTCTATTCGGCTATGGTTGCCTCCACAGCCCTTTTTGCGAGCGAAACATTGAAAACTAACAAAAAGATCGATCAGAAACTAAACGCTTTCCATCAGAGCAATCCAAGAATTTTGGAGTATCGTGCAGAGATAGCATAACAAATGAGGAAATACTAAGGAAAACAGGACAAAGAGAAATGCTTAAGCTGGTAAAGGAGAGAAGGTGGAGATTGGCTGGACACGTGCTTAGACTTTCAGATGGACGACTGGCCCACCATGCTCTGACATGGAGTCCGAGAGGAAAACGAAAAAGAGGCAGACCGGTAAAAAGCTGGCAAGCCACTTTTCAGGAGGACCTTTTCGCTAGACGAATTTGCTTTCGCAACATACAGGTCCTTGCCGAGGACCGTGTCCTATGGCGTCGTCTTGCAGCCCCGTGTCTTAGCAGACACTGGAGTACCTAAGATTTAAGGTAAAGAAATCCTTTCTTGATAATTGATTGCATTAAAGGAATAAGAAAATGGGCAGATAATAGCCTGGTCATTATATTTAGATAAAACAAAGCACTAGAGCTTTTTTAAAAACCAGTCTTGCTTTTAGTAGACGAAGACACGGGTTACTACAAACGTTACTCTCAAAGGTCCCCAAAATAAAAAAAATTCAAAGAAGTAGATTCAAATATTCAGGAATTTTGGTAGAATATAAGATGAAAAATTAAAGCTTAATTTTGAGCTTGGTTTCGTATAAACAAAGTGTATTGTTAATTTGTTGAGAAAAAATTGTTGTTTTGTGAACGATTAAAGATTTTAAGAGTTATATGAATAGTTTTACACCGTTGTTGCCTTGCACAGGGCAAAACACATTTTGAATTTATTATTCTCTTCCCTATACACACTGACACAGTGTCAGTACCTTCTCTGACTTAAAGTCAACCCGGCAATATTACATTAGCACTTTTGGAATGGTACAAAAAGTATTTCATAGGATATTGTTTCCCTCGTATGCGGTATAATTATAGGAAAGTACTTCAGCTTATTACAAATAGGTATGTTGGCCCAGTTTATTCAAAGCATTGGCCAACCAACAAACCTGACAGCTTGGAGATAGCGCCAGATGTTGTTCTGTTTGAGGAAATTGCAGTCTTGAAATATTGCAACAGGTTAACAGCCCATCCTGTTTTGCGATATTTTTAGCTCTTGAAAATGTCTTCGAATACCTTGTGACATTCATTTCTAACTATTTCCAACTCCGCTGATCCTCTGAGATGATCACTTCTACTTGAAGCAATTATTGCATATCATTGTGAATGCTAAAAGTTATTCTCCAAAATTCGATTCAACTGTTCAGGTGAATTAGCACAACATTGAGACGGGAACAGCAGAAAAATCCGCATCAAGATGTTATGGACTATTAGGAGCTAGGATGCTAATTGGACAGCGAGGACTGAAGGTGGGTAGTGGAGACTGCAGGTCGATAGCAAAACATTCTTTGGTGTACAATTGCATCGCCACGTCCAATTATACACAAGTTTTTTTCAGGTGTGCTTTCTTTTTCGCGAGGAAATTGTCTGAGAATTAGCGACGTTGTATGAACATAACGAATATGTTTGCACGCACAGTATAAATTTCTGGAAAATACTTTTAACAAGTGGAGCAGTTTAGCGGAAAACTAAATATTTCAAACCACAGTTTAAAAATATGCCTCTCTACAATTGTAAGGTGAGCTCCAGCAACTTTCGTATTTCAGTGGATCCTCCTCTGATAATAATAATGATAATAATGATGATGATGATTATGATAATGTTCCACACTCCGTATCAATAAATTTAAAATGAGAAATGAAAAAAAGGCCACATACATAAACTATAAATGATTCTGAAAAAGGGCCACTGAAGACAAAGTCTCTAAGAGAATGTAAGTGGTAACTTTAGTATCTTAAATATAATTCAAGTATTTACGAGGTATGAAATAACATGCAAACCAACTATATCAACATTGAACAACCTAAAGCTGCTTCTTTGTTCTTCCTCTCCTTTATTACTGCTGGCCCCGCATTGCAGGGTCAGTAGCCCGGGTCTTCAGCCACCAGGTTTCTCTTTAACAGGGCCTCTTCCTGATGAACGCCGAAGTAGCTCATAACCTCTTTCACATTATTTCTCCATCTCTTCTTTGATCTTCCTCTCAGCCTTCTTCCTAGGACTATACTTTCCAGAGCCACTTTTACTGGATGTCCTTCTTCCCTCCTCCTCACATGTCCGTATCATCTCATTCTGTTCTCCTTGACCTTCTTATTGATGTCATTTACTCCCGGTTCTCTCCTGATGTCACTCATTCCTAGTTCTCTACTGATGTCACTCATTCCTAGTTCTCTACTGATGTCACTCATTCCTAGTTCTCTACTGATTTCACTCATTCCTAGTTCTCTACTGATGTCACTCATTCCTAGTTCTCTACTGATGTCACTCATTCCTAGTTCTCTACTGATGTCACTCATTCCTAGTTCTCTACTGATGTCACTCATTCCTAGTTCTCTACTGATGTCACTCATTCCTAGTTCTCTACTGATGTCACTCATTCCTAGTTCTCTACTGATGTCACTCATTCCTAGTTCTCTACTGATGTCACTCATTCCTAGTTCTCTACTGATGTCACTCATTCCTAGTTCTCTACTGATGTCACTCATTCCTAGTTCTCTACTGATGTCACTCATTCCTAGTTCTCTACTGATGTCACTCATTCCTAGTTCTCTACTGATGTCACTCATTCCTAGTTCTCTACTGATGTCACTCATTCCTAGTTCTCTACTGATGTCACTCATTCCTAGTTCTCTACTGATGTCACTCATTCCTAGTTCTCTACTGATGTCACTCATTCCTAGTTCTCTACTGATGTCACTCATTCCTAGTTCTCTACTGATGTCACTCATTCCTAGTTCTCTACTGATGTCACTCATTCCTAGTTCTCTACTGATGTCACTCATTCCTAGTTCTCTACTGATGTCACTCATTCCTAGTTCTCTACTGATGTCACTCATTCCTAGTTCTCTACTGATGTCACTCATTCCTAGTTCTCTACTGATGTCACTCATTCCTAGTTCTCTACTGATGTCACTCATTCCTAGTTCTCTACTGATGTCANTTTACTTCGATTGAATCAACATCTTGTAATTTAAAAGCATAATTTTCGATAGAGAATTTAATGTAGAAGTCAGGATTTATTTTTGAGATGCTGGTTTCCATTTTTCTTTTAAATTTGTGTTATTTTTTGCGGATTTTCATAATTATAAAGGTATGAGGTTTTATTTAGACCAAGACGTATTTAACTACAGACTTTGCACAAACTTTTAACGTCTTTTCTGAAAGGCTATCAACAGCTATTGATTTTTGAACTTTGTACTGAAAAAAGAGGTTTTGGTTTGTTAAGATGAGAAAAAAAAAAGAATGGGACTTAGATATGTGGTAGATACCTTATGCAGATATATTAACAGAAATCCGATGCCAGTTGCAGCTGCCTTCACAAACAAAAATACTACACTAGCAAACAGAAGGCCACCAGAAGAAAAAAAGGAATTCAAAGGAAACATCAGGATGGTATTATCCAAAAATGTGCGACTTTGTTGTGTATATTTACTTGAAGATTTTAGATGTCACTCATAGAAGAGTCATCATTCGATTAGAAAACTTGTGCTTAAATTGTAAAATAGAAGAGATGTGGCAGCAAAATGCAGGTCTAGAGGATGTGCTGACATTCCTACCAAATACAAAGAACAACAGGCTGCAGAAAAAATACTGGAAAGTAAAAAGGTTACAGATCAGTGAAGAAGAAGCCAGGAAAAGTATGCTGCTAGTCCACATTACCAGTGCATAGACGCAACATAACCATCAGTGCTGGTCTTGGATGCGGACAAGGATCATGTTTGGGTATGCAGTACGACTTCCTTGAGCTGGCTGAAATTTCCAGGGTGTCGGACTCAATTCGTAAGGAACAGAATCAAAGCCATTCAAGAAAAGAACTTTATCAAATGACACTGTGGTCCAGCTCAAGATAAGCCATTAACATGGGAGCCCGAGGAGTTGACCCAAAAAAACTAGATGAATTTTTGTAAAAAAAGACCTTTGTGGCTCAAAAAAAGCAAAAAAGAGTGGACTGGACAGCAAGAAATCAAAGAGAGTAATCACCCGGTGAACGAGAAGGTGGCAAGCAAAGACAAAGTAAAAATTTTAACCGAGTCTACACGACAGGCCTTGGATTCCAATTTTTAAGTATCAAAATAGCAACATACTACAAATCATTGCATTTATAATGAGATTTAAAATAATGTATCGAGGAAAAAGGATTTAAGATGCCCTGTTGACCTCCGAAGAGATCCAGTGAGTGGAGAAGTATTGGATAAAGAAGGCTTAAGGATCTGAACAACTCGAAATGAAAAAAATATCAAATTGAAGATGGATGAGAGGGCAGTGTGGAGGTGCAGCGGAATAATCTCTGGATGCAATCTGGTTTTCTCGCCCAGATAACACAAGTTGATAAAGTTAATAAAGAAGATACTCCTCGGGGAAGTTTCAATGACCACGAGTGACACGAAAAAGCGCTATTGAGTAGAAAAACTTCAAATGCCGCTGAAGAACGTAGTGCATGAGTGCAATATCTGTAAGAGGTACAGAGTAACGTCTCTTATAACTCCAGATAAATTGGCCTTACTAAGCTTCAGGCAACAACTTAGTGACTATTTTATTCTCACTGGAATAAACGTCTCTGGGCTATTTGTCTACAAGATCAAGAAATCGGGATTCAGGAGATCGTATGTATCATTGTAATATGTTCAAGAACGAGAGCAGTCCATTTGAAACTGTGTGAAGACTTAACAGCCCCAAAAGATAATGGTAAGTGACAACAGAAAAACATTTGTTATAACAAATAAATGTTTAAGGAAGATGCTGAGACATTAAGACCTTTTCAATTAGTTTGTAGTCCAAAAGACCAAATGAAAGTCAATTTCTCTCGTGCAGCATGGTGAAGAGAAATATTAAGAAAAGCCTATCAAGGGCCACTGGAAGGAGAATGGGAAGAATACGAGCACTAAATCCTCATTTTCAGTGTTTTACTGGAAGGAAAGTATGAAGTGCTCTTTGAGAAAAACCTGAAGAAGCTGACAACAGAAAATCAGATGACAAAGAGAATGACATTTAAGAAAAGCAAAAAGCAGTTGCTAAAAGGATAGATAAATAAGTAAATTTATGCACAAGAAAAGAAAACAACAACAATTTTTAAATGAAACTGACACAATGCTAAAGAGAGGAGCCATCATCAACAAGTGTCTTCATCTCCGTTGGAGTAAGTGAGCACGAAAACTCTGAATGCATTGTATGAAACAAATGTTAAAAGAGTTTTCGTAACAATATCTTACATAACAAGGAAAGGTAAAAAGACACTCATAATAGGCAGTATCTGAAGCATTATAGTAACAAAAAGGTTAAATGTAAGAATACTGAACAGGCCAATTGATAGCATTGAATCAGAACGCAATATAAACCATAATTAAAATGATATATTCATGGTATTTAATGTAAATTTTAGAAACTTTTTGTCAAGGTCTTCAATACCATGTCTGCAAATAGTAACCTTGTTCATAAATTAAAAATGTGTCCATGGCCTCATTATCAGTAACATAATTATCCATTTTATGTGGAAAACAGTTTTTCCATTGGTGACTCGAAAAGGGGTAAAGAATATTACCAGAGTTTAATATCAGCTTCTATAGCAGTATAAGGTTTATCTTTGTCTGAAAAAGTGATTTGATGATATGGAGACCATACGTCAATGGTGCTAAAAACTTTGTATTGAGCTATAGAATTTACCATTTTGTCAATCTTGGATAATGGATAGGCATCTAATTGAGTGTGTGTATTTGTAGTCTCAGAGTAACGAATTACCATTCTGTGCTTAGTTTTGCCATTTACCACAAAAACTTGGGGTCATCAAGGAGATTGTTTAATGTTTAGTTCAGCTTTTTGAATAAACGTGATAGCAGACAGTGGTGAGATGATCAATTAGTTGAGGTTGTTCAGTTATATTCTAGTAAGTGCTGCAAAATTAAGATGTGTTTTTTCTTAACGAATGGGTGACAAATCATTTTGATATAATGTCTTTACGAACGGTAAAATAATTGTTTTAATTGCAAAGACTTATCAAATAGCTTAGAGTCATTTTTAACGCAAATGCTTTATGAATCTAATTGAGTGTGTGTATTCGTAGTCTCAGAGTAACGAATGACCATTGTGTGCTTAGTTTCGCCATTTACCACAAAAACTTGGGGTCATCAAGGAGATTGTTTAATTTTTAGTTTTTGAGGTTGTTCAGTTATATTCTAGTAAGTGCTGCAAAATTAAGATGTGTTTTTTCTTAACGAATGGGTGACAAATCATTTTGATATAATGTCTTCACGAACGGTAAAATAATTGTTTTAATTGCAAAGACTTATCAAATAGCTTAGAGTCATTTTTAACGCAAATGCTTTATGAATGGCTTTAGAATAATTGTCAATGTAAAGAATTTACAAATGGCTGAAAAACCGTATTGAAGCTGAAGACCTAATGCATAGCATACATATCGTTTTTAATGTAAAGAATTTACGAATGCCTTACAAATTACCTACAAATTACCTTTTGATGTAAAGTGTTTACGATTGGCATACATATCCTTTTTAGTGCAAGGACTTAAGAAGTAGCTTACGTTTCGTTTTTATTGCAAACAGTTTACGCATGACTGAAAAAAATTAATATAAGGACTTTACGTAGGGCTTAAGAATCATTGTTAATGCAAAAAGTTTACGGAGGTCCTACAAATCACTTTTAATGGAAAGAAGTGGCTTATGAATCCTTTTTATTGTTTAGTTTTAAAGAATGGCTTACAGATTGGTTTCAACGTATGAACTTTAAACAGTTGCTTGCGAATCGTTTTTAATGTAAAGGCTTAACGAATAGCATATAAATCACTTTTAATGAAGGAACTTCACGAAGAATTTACAAATTGCTTTTAATGTAGACGCTTATGAAGGGCTTACAAATCGTTTTAAATTTTAACGTTTGAGGAATGTCTTAGAAATGCTTTTCAATGTGAAATGTTTGCTACTGGGAGAAGCTTTTTATTTTCCTAGCCAAAAGTGTCTTTTTTTCCCACCGGCCAACCGTTATTTTATGACTTGGTGTCACCTTTTCGAACACCTCTTTTGTATTCTTTTTCTCTTTGACCCGAGAAACGCTTTGGTCATTTAATGCAGAGGACAGGAAAATCCTTTCAATGTAATCTGTAAACTATATTGTTTCTCTCCTCAAATGGAACTCGACCTTTTTGTTTTGAGAGTATCGTTCTAGAGATAGATGTTCTGAAAAATGAACACCTGATATTATGTTGTCCAAGAGTTTGTATGAATTGTCCACTGATGGCATTGATGTAAGGTAAACATTTTTGCTCTACAGGCTCTGTTTCTTCTTCATGATTAGTCCTGCCAGTTTTTCGTAACGCTCTCTGGGCATCCTTTCTGGGGTATCCATTGGAAAAGAGAACCTTTTAATAGTGTCTTTCTTCCTTCCTGAGATCGCATGGGTTTGAAACGATGTTTCTTGCCTTTCCAAACAGAGTTGTAATGAAACTATGATGACCTAAAACCAGATCAACTCACATCAAATCAGTGTGAGTTGGTTTCCTGTAGATAACAACAAAAGTAGTGCAATTTGCTTGTCCCTCCACTAGACAACAAGGAACGTCAATGGCCATACTTCTTTTTCCAGAGTGAGCATGATGCTTGAGTGAAGACTGTTGATGTGATTAAAGAAATCTTTAATAATTTAATAATTTAATAATAATAATAAAACATCGCCAACGTATTTTTCCCAGACGGTTGGCCCTTGCTCTGCTGTTGATAATCTTGTGATTTCAAATGCTTTTATGAAAATTTCAGCAATCACAGAGGAAGTTGGAGCTACCATGAGTACACCGCTGTTTTGTGTGTATATGTCATTGTCGAACAGGAAGCATGTCTTGGTAAGAAGTGCTCAAAATAAATTCAGGATGTTTGGCGGCTTTATTGTAGGTGCTTGATAACTTCTCAAGGTATCATTAACGGGGATACTTGTTTATATGTGATACTTGTGTGATAAAGTGACATCAAAGGAGACCATAATTTCCTGGATTCTTTGTTGTGTGGTGAAGGCTAAAAATAAGTGCTATTATTGGAGTGATGTGACTTCAACTTTGTTTATGGACATAAGAGGCTGTCTATGTGACGTGAGAGTGAATGAAGTGGACTACCAGCGAAGGCTACGATTGGACGTATGGGTACATTGGGTCTGTGTACTTTACCTCTATTACAGATTAAAACCCAAACACTCGCCTTTAGTAAGGTTTTATGCATTACCAAACATACACAAGCTCAAGCACTTTTCAGTAGCCTGACGATGGAAGAAGTATCTCTCGAAACGTAGCTCAGAAAGAATTTACGACTCACGACACGGTGTATTTCCTTCATTAATGGCGTACAAGTTGTTTTTAATGTCAACTCTTTACGAATATCTTACGAATCGTTTTAATAAAAAAGTTCACGAATGGCTGAAAACTCGATTTCAATGTTAAGACTTAATGAGTGGCTTCCAAATCGATTTACAAATAGTTTTTGATGTAAGTATATGTCTAAAAATTCTCGAAAGCTTAAAAACTTGCTAAAACATGAACAAGCTAATAAACCTTTTCTAACGATGTTTAACAGCTTAAATAAGTACAATGTTCCAGATAAGAACTCAAAAGCTGGACTGATATTTATTTATTGAAACTTTATTTGTTGTAGTCTTCATGATTGAAAACTCACTTGGGCTTTTATCATGTTCACCATATCTCTATTTCACGATAGAATTAAACATTGAGTAGGTTCACGAAATTTAAACGGTGTAAGCTAATCTATAATAATTTATTCACGTCTTAAAGTTGTTTTGAAGACTTGCTTTGAAGCATTTTGTATTGGTATAAATTCATTAACTGGTAATTAATTTTTAAATACTTTAGAGTTGAAAAAATTAACTTGGTATATCGACCTTTCTTTTCAGAAAAGTTTTAAATGCTGTACAATTCGACATTTGACGTCTTTAGAATCATGCTGATGTACCAACTATATTTTTATTTACTTTATTTTTATTTTTGAACTTCTGAGACAAAAACCCAGTTCATTTGCTAGTGTTCTTTAGGATGTATTACCATAGTATTGATTACTATAAAGGTTTCTGTATAAAAATGAAGTAGATTCAGACAAATATGTACACGTTGCCTAGCTACTACTAGCCAATAGGATTTAGGCAATATGTCCATTTGACAAAACAAACAAACTACTTCATTAGTACAACAAATGCAGGAGCATTAGGTTCTTTACAATGGAAATCAATACCACCAATTTTGAGTATCCTTGGAAAGCTTATTATTTAATTAGGTAATAAGGGGTTTAAAAGATTTTGTTGATTACTGTGACAACATGGTAGAAAAAGGTACTTATTAAATTATTGGAAGAAATTCAGGAAGAACTTCTAGACTTGGTTAGATTGCGGTGCTTGAATTCGATTAATATAACATTGTTTCAGGAGAGGTAATTCATTTCCCTTACTTTCCTTTTAAAAACATAAGCAACTGTTGACAGAAGGTATTAAATTTATTATTTATATCAAATCAATAATGAAATACCAATTTTTTTCTTTTCTAGGTCGCTTTTCCCTTCCATAAAATCTACTTGAGTTATTTCAGGTCAACTGCTACATTTCTGAAACTTAAGCTTGTAATACATGGTTTACGGTCTTTTCACCTTCCGCAATTTAAACTCACAAATCCTAATATTGCCTACATTAAAATTTTCCCGTCTCAATACAGCAAGGTTTCTATACAATACTTGCCAACAGAATTCCTACACTGTACAGTCAATTTGATTTTAATTTCTCCTAAAAGTGATGAAACTCTGCTTTCTTTCAAACAGGCTAGCTTGTAAAAATGTATTTTCTAAATTTTTCTAGACTGAGAGAGCTTATGAATCTACTTTTTTTCTAAATACTCACAAACGAAGGTTTCTGGAAGATTAAAAATAGTACTTTGAGTATTTTGGCATGTTGATTTTTCCTTCACATTTTTGTGTTTAATTTTCTATGGCCTCTATGGAAAAGCCTGATATAGTTGCTAAACTGTTTTCCTCAAATTCTACTGCAAATGACATTGATATTTCCCTGCCAGAGTTGCCCTCACAAAGTGATAAGATTTTAGTCTCTGTGATCATAACTCTAATGTCGGTTGCCAAGATTATTATTGGGTTTGATCAATGTAAAGCCTCTGGTCTAGATTTGACCACTGTTGTTGTCTTAAAAGAGCATGCTTTCCATCTTTCTTCGTTGCTGTCCAAACTTTTCAATCATTGCCTTTAGGAGTCTTGTTTCCCATTTTCTTGGAAGAATTCCAATGTTGTCCCTGTCTTGAAGAATTCAGGTGATCATCGGATCCCGGCATGTATCGCCCTGTAATTCTTTTTTCTGTCATTCCTAAGGCTTGGAAACGATTTATCAACAGTGTGAAATTTTTTCATAACCAAGGTCTTTCTGTCGATATTCAATACAGGTTTAGAAAAACCCTCTCAACTGGTGACCTTTTCAACTGTGATCAGGAAACATATCTATTTAGGTGTATAGAAAAGTCGAGTCTTGTAAAGTGCATGCTATAGCCTAGAAAAATCCTAAAGTATTTGATCAGACTGGCTTGCTTCATAAGCTTTCTAGTTATAACATTTGTGGAAGTGTTATTTTGGCATCATTCAGACTTTTAGATCATAAAAGGTGTCTCACATTGAATGAAATCATATCTGATGAGTATTCCAATATTGCTGGCGTTCACCGAGGTTTTATTTTTGCTCCAAATGTCTTCCTTCTCTACATAAGTGGTCTTTCTAGTACCTTTATTCAGTCCATCAACATATATACTGATGATACTAACTTGTATTCAAACATTGACCACAACGCAAATTGTAGAAGATTTGAAGTCAAACCTTTAGGCTGTCAGAGAAAGGAAAAAACATATTTGTTTTTTTCTAGTGTGGCCTGTCTTTCAATAGAAAATTGAGTCATTGCCTTTCTTCAATATTGATTTAAAAAAATTATGATATTAAACCTGATGAGATTTATTCCTCTGTTGCTTGGTTGCTTGTTTTGTCATTTTCTCCATATTTTGGGGGGTCTTGGTATATTTACGTCTATTGGTGAGTCTGCATCTTCCTTTGTTTAACAAATCTCTTCTCTCTAGTCTCTTTTCTTTAATGCTTCTTTGTTCATTTTCTTTTCTTTTGCTAAAAAATACTCTATGGACCTTTCTACATAGCCACATAATAAAGGCTGACAATTTGCCCTGACTAGCTCTTAGTTTTTTAAAGGAATTAATTAAAAACTGTATGGTCATGGACGTGAAATAATTCCAAATTAAGAAGCTGAGTAAAGAAGGCTAGGTCTGAAATTCTGAGTTACAAAATCCTAGTATTTTATTTTATTTATCTATTTATTTTTGGGAACAATGCAGTATTTTGATTTGCTGCGTTCCTTTTAAAATCTTATGGATGGCTTTTACATCAATTGTTGCAAAACAAGTGTGAGGTCTCGTGGTCTAGACCAGTGAAACATGAAACAAAACCGAAATGGGCCAGAAATCTGACTTTTTTCAATATGTTAAACACGAAAAATGGTTTGTTATTCCTTGTCAAGATAGTTTTTTGTCATTAATTTTAGCTTCCTTCCCAAACAAACTTGCCCCTTACAAAACCTCTGATGACTCGCTCTTTTAGATCATGTAGTATCTTGTATCTTAGTATCTTGTCTTTTAGATCATGTAGTATCTTGTATCTTAGTATCTTGTTAATTGTAAGATCATGTCTTATCTCTTATCTTAACTTTCTTTTTGTGTTTTTTCTTCGCAATTCCATACACTTGGTGGCATTATAGTATTGTATGAATTTTAACCATAAAAAATCATACAATCATCAAAATATACAATTGCGGACGTTTTAATATTCTTCAGTGAATTGGGTTGTTTAGAATATACCCTCTCGAAAGTTAGAGACATCACTTTTACCTTCTTATGCCCCTGTTGCGTAATCCACTTCTTACCCTTGCCTCTTTTTATTTTACTGTTTTTCCTCCTGTAACCTTTATTTAGGTTTTCCGGTACCAATCAGGGGCCTATTGGAGTGCAGCATTCATTCTAAATCTTGAAAAAAAAGCTAAAACAAAATCAAGTGTACCATACAAACTGTATTTTGTAAGAAAAAAGTGTTAGGATCATTAAAACTAAGAGATTATTTAATTGATTTTCATTATACAAAAAATACCCCAAATCATATTATTTTACACTGAATTTTTAGCTATGGCAAATATAGAGAGGGACTTTTGTTAGATGACATGCCATCATTTCATGCACCCAGACCACAGTGCAGACCGCTGCAAATAGACTCTTTCACTCTATTAGCAGCGTTTTCCTTTCCTCATTTGACGTCTTTCCTTGATTGATCATTACACACGTTTTTTATTTCATTTTTATAATTTCTACCCCAACCTTATATAAATTCAAAACAAAATATTTTTCATTATCACTCAGAATATGCTCCCCTATGAAGTGTTCTCTATTATTCTGACATAGCTGCCCCTAGTGATTCTTCTTAAATTTTGTTTTTTCCAGTTAAATGCTCGGTATTTTACAAGAGTGTTCTCTTTCTATGTGTCCACTGGTCATTGTTGTTGTGTATGTCTAGATCTTGTTTTCTCTTACTTTTTTTGCTGTTTTTCTTTTGTTGCCCGATTGATAAAGATTGTATTAGTAAAACCTTTGGTACCTTGAAAGCAACTAATAACAAGTGAGAATATTTTGACTTGTTCTTCCTTAAATAGTTTTATTAAGACAAATAAAAATAGTAAGTGAATTTTAGTCACTACAGATATCCTCCCTCCTTTGCCTCACTTTCTCTCTTGAGACATAGTTTGAAATATGCGATTGGTAAGAAAATAATTTAGTTTTGGAATTATTTCATTCAATACGTAAATAAAAAGTACCCAAGGAGTGCAAATCAAATTTTTCCATATTGAGATTTTTTTTATCATGCATTGCGATCCTGCATTCATTTTCTTTTTTTATTAAAAGCCATTTGTTGTACACTAATCATAATGTTTCCATCATCAAAGTTTACAAAAAATCCTATTTAAATTTCTGCATAATTGATTTTGCATAGAAACAGACAAACAAAGAGAGACAGACAGACACACACACACACACGGACACACACACACAAAGACACACAGACACACAGACACACAGACACATGCACACACACATATGTACACACAAACGGATAATAGGACATACGCAGGTGAAAATATTACCTCTTGGCGGAGGTATGAAGATTCAAAAAAAATATTTCTTAAGTCAAGTGATTGAGGAAGCAGTCTGATCATATTTTGCAAACTTTTTCATAGGCGAAACAATTTCAAAAATGGCTGATATCATGAAATCTTCCTCAATCAATATTAATGGTTTTTATTCAAATAAATCTTTATCAAGAAATTTTTAAGTTTAAAGAATATACAATCGCTAAACTTTAACTCACTGTGCTGTTGTAATACCATTTAATTTGATAGTGAAAAGCGGAAGCAAGATAGAGGTTTACTGCTCTGCTTATCTCCCCTACCAACATGTATTCTACTGAATAGATTTCAATTCCTGACTTTCAGCATCTGTTTGTGTGTCTCTCTCTGCCTCTGTCTGTCTATCTGTCTGTCTGTTTGTCTTTCTCTATCTCTATCTGTCTCTCTCTGTCCTTCTCTGTCTCTCTCTCTCTCTGTGTCTCTCTGTCTCTCTCTCTGTCTCTCTCTGCTCTCTCTCTGTCTCTCTCTCTGTCTCTCTGTCTCTCTCTGTCTCTCTCTGTCTCTCTCTGTCTCTCTCTGTCTCTCTCTAAATGGCTTAACTGCTAAAAGCTAATCTTTCTGCACACAAATATTATAGAATTTGTCTCAGGCCTGTAAGTTTCTTGAATACAGTGAATATTTTTGCTCTTAACTAGTGGCAAAAGAATATAGTATAACCAAGTGCACAGATATCACAATTAATATTTTCAAATGGTCTCACCTAACAATTTTCGATCCTTTAAATAGTAAAGTAGTTGAAAAAAAGATTTGATCCGTTAATTATTGGGTAAGAGACTGACCTAACAGCTCGGTATCTCGATAAAGGAAAAAATAATTATTTTGATGATAGAGAAGCATACAAGGGATAGTGCCATTACCCGTACGAAACTGTAAAAATAAGAAGCAAAAATTAAGTCAAAAGGTAAGTGTTGAGCTTGGACATGAAAATATTCAAATCATATGATGGTATTATCGAGGATATCTCTCAGGAAATTGAGTTCCAGAATCTAGCTATACGAGGAAGGTAACTACATTATAGAAATATTTATTTCGAGGAGCAACAAGTGTATAATGATGAAGACGTTGATATTTGCTCAGTTAGGCTTTATAACCAAATGCCTATGTGTTCGATAACCATAAAACTAGGTTGTAAGGTATTTCTAAATTCATCAGAAATGTTAATACCTAATCAACAATGCCTGAAGGTAGTAATCATTAAACATCTTTTCTAAGCAATTTATCTAAAATCCTGGCTTTGCTCGTTAAGTACCAGTGTCATAATATTCGTCGAACATGCCGTAGAACGGAACATTCATGTGCTCCATGATCATGCTCTGACTAGAGAAATTTAGACAATTTTTTGGTTTTTCTGTCTGGCTCCGTTTCCAAAGAAGTTAACTTTCTCTTTTCATAAAATAATTAGTGATACAGTAATTAAAATATTAATAATGCTACTTCGCCTCAGATAAACTAAAATTAAGGAAATGGTTTTCTTTTAAAAAAAACCATTTTCTAATTTTTGGGTGCGCTAAATTCAAAATTATCATCCATTTTCTTTAGTCAGGTCATGTTTTTGAGATAAGAGTAGTGTACGTTTTGACCCTTGAATAAGACTCTGTTGAAGAAAAACAGGGCTGTAGCTGTCCCAAGCAATGTCTTTGTACAGAAACTGAAAGTGAAGCAGCCTCATTCCGAAACCGCAAACCGAAGCTGCATCGGTCTTCAACTTTTAGGAAACTGAAACTGAAACTTTTCGTGTTTACACTTGGATGATCATTTATTGTTTATCGGAGCTGAACTCCAGTCAATGTGACTTGAAATCGCAAAAAGTAGTGTTTCTATTCAGTATTTTCGATCAAGAGAGAATGGATTGCAAATGTGCAAATCATCCTGACAGGTTCTATTATGTATGTGATAATGTGATTCTTCCTTGATCGCCTTCTAAAAATAACTGATTTTGTCAAGAAGGTATATCGTGCTTACTTTGGAATTTAGCATGTAGACCAGGACAAACCATTTGCACCTCATGTTAGCTGCAAAACATGTTGTTGAGAACTTGAATGATTAGAGAAATAACAAAAGAAAAGGTATGCCATTCGCTGTTCCTTTGGCGAGGAAAGAGAGTAAAGAACATGTCACAAACTGCTATTTTTGCTTAACTAATCTGCAAGGAATCAATCGCAAGACCAAATATTGTTTTAAATATTCTGATGTTCCGTCTGTCATAAGACCAGTCCCTTATAGTCCAGACCTACCTGTTCCCGAGCCATATATTGCTACTGAATCTAGCCCTGAATCGGCATCTGATAACATATATTACAGAAAAGAGGATAAATACCAGAAGAGAATGACCGGACAGTGCCTCTAACACAAGCAGATATCAATGACCTGACACGAGACCTTAACCTCTCAAAGAAATCGGCACAGTTTCTGGGTTCTTGTCTTTGAGAAAACAATTTTCTGGTATCTGGAATAACATTCTGCTGGTATCGAGAGCGCGAAAGAGAATTTAGAGAGTTACTCACAAGCAAGAGAGACTCGTCATTTGTTTATTGCAACAACATTGCTGATTTGATAAAATCAATGGGGATAGACTCTATATTGCTACAGAATAGAGACTTTTCATCGACCCGTTCAGCAGGAAGTCTCAAGGTAGTTCTCCTTTATAATGAAAATAAATACTCTTCGATTCCAATTGGTTATTCTGTGCAAATAAAAGAAACCCAAGGCAAAATGGATCAGCTGCTGTCTGCTTTGAACGACAACGACCATGGTTGGTTGATCTGTGGAGATCTTAAGGCTGTTGGATTGGTTTGAGAAATACAGTGTGGGAACACAAAGTAACCATGCTTTTTGTGTTTGTGGGACAGTCGAGCTGATGAACAACATTATATCGGACAAGAATGGTTCCTAAGGCAAGGTTTGCACAATATTCAGTCTTGCCCTTTTGTTGAATCAAACAAGATATTACTTTTTATTTTCACCCTTACATACCAAACTGGGATTTTGGAAGAACTTTGTAAAGGCAATGGACAGAAAAGGCAGAGGGTTTACTTTCCTTCATCAGAAGTTTCCTTGAATAAGCTTTGAAAGGCTTAAGACTGGCATTTTTTATGAGCATCAGATACTGGAACTCACAAAGGACTCAATATTGGATGATGCTGAGTGCAGCTGAGCTGTCTGCTTGGCTGTCACTTAAGTCAGTAATAACGAGCATTAAACAATCTGCCATTTTCGAGAAAGCTAATTGCAATTATGCAATGACTGTCCTTAGGCGATGAAAAGATAAATTAGCACTGGACCGAGTACTACTTTCTCTGATCATAGGAGAGGGTCCAAGAAAGACTCTATGTTAGATATATTTATTCTCTGAAGCCTGAGATATGGGTATAACTGTCCAACTGTACCTCTTTATAGTTTAGGCAAGCACAACAACAAGGAAGGCGGGATATAAATCTTGATGTTGGAATATGAGCACTTTAATTAAAAGTAACTTTAATTTTTGACAGTAATATTAATTAAAAACATAAGCAGCACTTGTGTGTATTTCCACAATGCAACATTGATATCTCAGTTTTTAATAACGCTTATGGCGTATGATGGAACTAAGAAATGAAACTGAAAATGTTTTTCTGAGTAACTGAAAACCAAAAACAATTTCAACATGTTAGTAGGGTTTTTTGACATCAATTTAGGGTTTTTTCTTTACTTTTAAATTTTAGTTTTTACACTGATTTTATCATGTTTTTAACAGACATACTGAAAAAACTTCCTTTCTTCACTTTTGGGTAGCTGTGCCTCAAAATTTTACAACTCTAAGTAGGATATAATAGAGTTTTATAACAAATAAACAATCTCTTGTTTCAAGAGTCACTCTCAGTAAAAAAAACTTCTGCTAAGCACATATAGCTTTTCTTTAGTCGCTGAACAAATGGACCAAAGTAGCCTGGAATCCTAAAATTTACTAGAGTTGAGAAAAAAACTCTTACTGATTGCATTTTCTTGCGTTTACTAAAAGTTCATCCTGACCACTATAGACTTTCAACAATCTAATCAAACACTTGCATACATTTCAGATCAACGAATTTTTACATTTGATTGTATTAAGGAAATATGTCAATCGTCCTCTCATTACCTGATTATTACATGGCACCTGGTCTCTTCCTTACCACGCATCTTTAAGTAGCAAAGAATCTTTTAGCCCCTTTGCAAGAAATGGCTGCTCTGCTAAACAATTGCTAAAGAAAGACGCAATTATCTGGGTTACTTAAATCAACTCTTGATTCAGTCATTAAGTTTGGTAATATTGAAGTCTTATGGAAATATTTTGACAATACAACCCTTTCTAAGTTTTTGAAATCCTAGGACTTTTCATTAAAAATCACTATGTTGGTTTATTGACAAAAATACAAACCTTATACTATTTCCCGGAAGGATAAAATATTCAAGTAAACTGTAGATCAAAAATAAAAAGTCTTACCTCAAAACACAAAGAATTGATAAAATCTTGACAGTAGGTTAAGACAAATAAAGTACTAAATTAGGTAAAAAAAGGGATTTTTATGCCCTACACGAAGATCTTAAGACTATTAATGTCGTAAGTTTAGCTAAAACTTTCTACTGATGACCTGACAAGAAACATAATTTTATAATTTAGTAAATAGAGGTATAGAATTGTTGCTTACAACAGCTTGGCAAAAAAACAGAAAATGCATTTCTTTTCAGCTTGTGACGGGAAAAATAGCTATATTGTTCTACAAGTCAACCTTGACTGGATTTTAAAACAGATTGTTCTTAAATAAAGTGTCTAGGAAAGACAACATCTTTCCTGAAGTCTAATCTGCCTAAAATCCCTCAAATAAACGAAGGTCAACTGTAAGGTCAGCCTAGTTAATATGACTAATTACATTATTCGACATGTCTTGAAGAGATTCATCTTTCATCCCCTTGATAAAATATAGTTTTTCTCTCTTTGAGGGTACGGTTGTGGAGACAAAGCCGAGATCCTTTACTGCATCAGTTCACTAAGAAAGTTCAAGAAAAGTGTTGTATATGGTATTAACAGATTTAAGTATAGTATTTGGCTCTGTAAATAGAAATCCTCCATATAGAATCTAGAAAATTACGGCATATGCTAAAATATACAAATCATCATCTTCATCTCGTTCCCTGAAGAGGTGAAATATCTTTTATATCTGATAAAGAATATCAAGGTCATTTTGACGAATTAAGCTGTATTAATGAAGTTAAATGTCAGATGTGAAATGTAAAAGACGTGAAAAAGCACAATGGTGGGCTTCTTTATTTTTTAACAAGAGCTTCATAACTGTAAGCTCATATTAAGAGATTATGTTTTGATTAATATTACCATAAAGAATAATATTTAACAACATCATAGCAACGCCTGGCAGTGTTTACCACTATTCAAGTTTACTACGTTTTATGAAATGGTTCATTTGCACATGGGGCCTCTTTTCAATCGCTCACCTCTCACTACTGGCTCCAAGAAGCTGCTTGTGCATGGCAGCGGTCACAGCCTTGTACATCGCTTCAGCTTGAAAACAACATTTGAATGATTTCATGATAGTGAACACATGCTACAAGTAACACCCAAGAAGACTCTACACTTTTAAAAGACCTGAAGACGTGTATCGAAACCTAATTGACGATCTGATGATCACGAAAAGATTCCAAAACGCTATTAAAAGCTGCAGCACCTACCTTGGGGCAGATATAAATTCGCACCATGTCATATTAATATGCAAAATGCTGGTCAAAGTGAAAAATCAAGAAGGAGCGTCGCGAGGCCCGCACAATTTCATTTATCAGAAATGCGCAGTGTAGAAATGCAACAAAGATTCAGTGTGGTTAGCGTTACTAGAAAGGGTGATAACGGACGTAACTGGATTTACAATTGAGTATATATCCCAAAGGAGTCGAATGAATCNGGAGACGTGTATCGAAACCTAATTGACGATCTGATGATCACGAAAAGATTCCAAAACGCTATTAAAAGCTGCAGCACCTACCTTGGGGCAGATATAAATTCGCACCATGTCATATTAATATGCAAAATGCTGGTCAAAGTGAAAAATCAAGAAGGAGCATCGCGAGGCCCGCACAATTTCATTTATCAGAAATGCGCAGTGTAGAAATGCAACAAAGATTCAGTGTGGTTAGCGTTACTAGAAAGGGTGATAACGGACGTAACTGGATTTACAATTGAGTATATATCCCAAAGGAGTCGAATGAATTGATTTTTATCACTCTTCCAAAGAACCTCGGGGCAACAGAATACAGAGATTATTGAACTATCTGCATTATGAGCCAAGTGACGAAAGTTTTCCTGACAGTCATAGAGAACATCAAAGAGAAAGTAGACAGAGTTAGTAGACGATCAATATGGTTTCAGAAGCGAGAAGAGAACGAGAGAAGCCGTATTTTGTGTAGGAAATCTCCCAGAACGAGCTATTAAAAAGCAGAAGACATTGTATCAATGCTTCATAGACAACAGAAAACCACTATAGATGAGAAAGACATGGTGATAATTATAAGTCTATATTAAAGCCAAAAGGCGGTAATGAGAGTAGGGAACTGCTGCAGTGACTATGTGCCAATACATTAAGGAATGTGTCAAACATGTTTCATGTCACTGACATTTTATATATATGTACAGAAAGGATTACAAGAAGTATACAACAAATGAAAGTGGGAGGTAGAAATGTCAACTCTATCCGATACGCTGATGATGCCACCATTGTTGAGACCTCAGAAGAATACCTCCAAGCCATCATTACAGACGTTGACTGGGAAATTAAAACTATAGGCCTTGAACTCAGTGAAAAAAAGACCAAAATCAAGACGGTGTATAACTCATCAGAAGCGTTCCAGTGCAATATTAGAGTCAATGGAAAACAATTAGAACAGGTACCAGCATTTAAAATTCTGGAACAAAAGATCTCCATTGATGGAAGATGTGAGGAGAAAATTAAGTCAGAATAGGAATGACAAAGTGCACCTTCAACTGCTTACGGAAGACATTGACTTGTCGCAAAATTGGGCAGTCCACCTCAGACGTACCAAAGCATATGACTGGTTAACATTATTATACTGTTTTTAAGTTTGGAATATAACGTCTACAACAGAAAAGAGGATAAACGCATTTAAAATGTAGTGTTACCCGCGTATACTAAGAATATCCTGGAAAGGGAACAAAAGATTAAAGACCTGTTTCAAATGCTGGTTGTAGAAAGATGCCTATTGAAGAACTTCTTCGCAAGGCAGCTGAGATAGTTCGGCCACATAGTATAGCACAACAGTCTGCAACACGACATATGTAAAGGCATGATACCCGGAAGAATGGCCAGGGGAAGACTAAGAAAGAAATGGACAGATAACGTCGGGAGAATGAAAGATTGGAGATCCATAGTCGCCAACCTCTGAACCAGAAACAGCACATAGGCAAGGAAAAGCAAGTCAACTTCATTAAAAATGAAATATCTCTATATTAAAAGAACTTTCTTACCACAACATTTAATAAATTGGAGCCTTGACGTCATGTAAATAACCTCAGTGTTTCTTAAGAACTGTTTAATTTTAGCAAAAGTAACAAGATATAAGAGTTTACTTTCGGAGTTTATACATATACTCACGTCCACACAAAGATATTAATACATAAATAATATATATGTATTAATATCTGTATATATACATATATTATATGCATATATATTATATATAAATATTTTTTTTCTTTCATTAAAATTTACTAACGAAGTATGAGAGAAATATTCTATTTGATGATAAGTCCTATAGACAGAGATGAGACCTTCAGCTATAGCATTTTTTTAAAACTGAATTCTTCCCTACCTAAAGAAGAATTAAACTGATTAGTAAATAATAAACTGATTAATTAAAAAAACGTTTAAATTTCACTTGGTAGTTTCATGTTTTATAGGCTGACCTCAATATTTAATTAAAACAGCAGAAAAACATTCCATGTAATATTTTCAGAGTAAGATAATTATTATAGGCTTACTGCTTCTCTACCTGTATATTCACATCCTTATTACAGGGTCTTTACAGGTTCTTCATTTTTCCTTTTTAGTTAATAGGAATTATGCTTTTTCGTAATTCTGTTTGTCATGGAGCCAAGCGGATTTAGCATTAATGCTTACACCTGGTTACCCTACTTATTTTAACCATTGTCAAATTGAGAAAAATGAAAATAGTTTGTAATAGTTTATTCCTTCTGTTACACATAGACGATCAGCACCAATAGGATTACTCTAAAAATTGGCAAGAATTAAAAATATTACAATTTACAAAGTTTGAAAATGGAAAACAGAAAATAGGGGTTAAAAGCTAATTTTACAAAAAGTAGTTGAGTGTAGGGTAAAGATTCTATAAATCTTTCCAGGTTTTTTACGTTCTTTGGTCATCATTTTGGTTCTAAATGATTTTCGTGCTTGTAGGGAGGACCATAGAATTGTACTTCTCTGGGACTTTTTTTGGTTCATGTTTGTTTTGCTACCGCAATTTCCTTAATATCCTTTCTCCATGCTTTTCACGACTTTTCACTTTTCATTGAATATAGAAATTGTTATCTAGGTACAATGTTACACTTTGCAACAAATGGTCTCGGATAAAGTCTATTTTTAGGCATTGAAACGTTACTAGGACTCCTCAGTGTTCAAACACCCTCCATATATATATATATATATATATATATATATATATATATATATATATTTAACCAAATAGTGCTGTAATGGCTGCTCGTAACAATACGTTTCAATACCTTTTAACTGCTAGCAACTACATTTAGGCTAAAAGTGGAAAATCAATTAGTTTTCTTGAAAAAATACCCAGTGATTGGTAATTATTTGGCAATGAAGATGCATTACCTGGTGTTAACGTTTTAACACTCTCCACACACATTCTTTGTTGTAAGTTCTGAATTTTATCGTGCAATGACGATTATTAAGGAATTTTTGTTTTTGTTGAGATTTATTACTCCTTTGTTTAATAAGAGTTTTTATGCCCATTCACCTTCCAAATGTGATTATGTACAATTGATTTTAACTTCCTTTTTTCGGTATCATCTGTTGCGTTGCTATAGTAACTGATGGTTGGATTTTTTTCAAACTCCTCAATGTTTAGCAGAAATATTTTAACATTTGTTAATCAAAATCTTCGTTTGCTTATCAAGTCCTAAATTTGGTAATCACATTTTAGTAGTGCGGAAGAAGAAGAAAAAGAAGAATAGAAGAAGAAAAGAAGAAGGAAAAGAAGAAGAAAAGAAGAAGAAAAAGAAGAAGAAGAAGAAAAGAAAAACAAACTAAAAGATATTACTTATATTTTTTGGTTTTTTGTAGATTTCGCAGCATTAATTAAGCACCAAGCAACACTTATTCCTTTAATTCAAGCTTGAATAATTAAACGCTGTTCTCCTTAGGTGTTTCTACTTTCTCCAGACACCCCATATGTTTTTTGGTTTAGAATTGTACCTTCTACGACTTACTCACATGCATAGTCAAGGATCCATATCCCCCATTTTGCTGTCTCCGTGTATCAGATGGACCAAACACTCAATTAGAGCTGCTTTTTCAAATCATGGTACAGCAACTGTTAGTGCTATTACACGTCTGCTCCAACTAATGTGGCTAAATCAGTTTTCTTGTCTTCCTTTGCTTATTTTCTCTGCTCTTGCTTAAGAATCATATGGGAAATGGGTATTTAGAAAAGAATATTTGTTTCAAGAATGTCAGGGCTTTTTTCCATCTTTTTCATCTGCCTTTTGTAAATAAGGTACTACAGTTTAGTGGTTATCATCATTAAAATTGATATTCACTTTAACAAATCCCAAAACCTGTAGCGTTATGCCTCTATACCCATTTTTAGCTTATATCTCTGCACGTAGGTGGTGCAACCTCTTCTCAAGTTAGTCATCTGTTTCCATGATCATCATGGAACCAGTTTCTCCGTGCAATCATATTTCCATTTTAAAAGGCGGCTCTCACGACAGGACATTTCCAATGGTTCCAATTTCTTTTACCCTGTTAACTGTTGAAACAACAGCGTTTTCACAATTTGGATCATTGTCGTTTTCCGTAGTCTGTTAAATTCTGTCTTTCTATATTTACTGTTGTTTTTCAAGCATTGCCTTGGGACTCAAATAACCTTTCCACAGCCATAGAATACATAGTTTTGATAGAAAATTACTTAATCTTTTCAATGGATTTTCAAGCATCTTGGTTTTGATGTGCTCCTTAACTCTAGTCAAACGTCAAGCCTCTTGCATTTTTATGGAGCAGTTGTTAACCGCAACCATTTCACCAAATGCTATTTTTAGAGGGGTGCAAATATCATCACCTTCTATAGCTTCTCTAAAAGTGTCATAGAAAAAACCATTCACATATTTGTTAATCAGCTTTTGTTTTTTGCCTTCTTTCATTAAACATCTTTTTTGTTTGATAGTTTGTTAGGCAGGTACAGAAAGCATATCGCGATGAGAAGAATTTCACTTGGTGCATTGCTGCTTAATTACTTCTATGTCTTATATCCTCATTGTGACAGTAACCTATTCTTTGTTTGGCTAAGTGTATCCGAAGAGCTCTTAATCCTTCCCCTACTTCTTTAACTGTAGTATTTTGTTCTTTCTTGTTTCTTTTTGTACTCTGAAAGAGTTATTTTTAGTTTTTGCTATGTAATTAACCTTACCTACGACTAGTGAAATGTTGAAATATACTTCGATGACTGCAGGCATACAGTTTATTAGACTAAATTTATAGAAAAATAAGAAATATTTTATCAAGTCTCAAGAACAGCTATTTATAGCAGAAACGAAACCACTTAGAAATTTACTAATTTTAACAATTTCATCGAATCTAAATGACAATAAATTTCAGACATAAAATATGTTAGCAAAAAAAACTTACAACACAATAACAAAACGTCTAAAATGGCTAGAAAAAAACTTTGAACATAATTTTTCCCCCGTGGATGTCTGGAATGTCGAACTTTGTCGAAAATCAATTCGGCACAAAAAAAAATCGCATTAATTTGTCCTGGACAAACAACCTTCAGAGATGAAATCAATCAAAAGTACTCAAAACAGTTAAACCAGTTTTATTTGCTTCCATTCTGAACTTGGAACAGGAGAAACACTAACAATTACAAGGAAAGATGCAAGTTAATGGATGAAGACTTCCCCATTAAAGAATGACATAGATCTTTTAGAGAGGAATATGCCCTCACTGAAAATACTAATGGCAATGACAATGGCAATAGGAATAGGAATAGTGGTGGGAGTGGTAATAGTAATTGGAATGGTAATAGTAATGGGAATTGTATATAGTAATTGGAATTGTAATAATAATTGGAATGGTAATAGTAATTGGAATGGTAATAGTAATTGGAATTGGAATAATAATTGGAATGGTAATAGTAACGGGAATGGTAATAGTAATTGTAATTGTAATAGTAATTGGAATGGTAAGAGTAACGGAAATGGTAATAGTGATGGGAATGGTAATAGTAATGGGAATGGTAATAGTAATTGAAATGGTAATACTAATGGGAATGGTAATAGTAATGGGAATGGTAGTAGTAATTAGGATGGGAATACTAATGGGAATGGTAATAGTAATGGGAATGGTAGTAGTAATTGGAATGGGAATACTAATGGGAATGGTAATAGTAATGGGAATGGTAGTAGTAATTGGAATGGGAGTACTAATGGGAATACTAATGGGAATACTAATGGGAATGGTAATAGTAATGGAAATGATAATAGTAATGAGAATGGTAATACTAATGGGAATTGTAATAGTAATAGTAATAGTAATAATAATTGGAATGGTAATAGTAATTGTAATTGTAATACTAATGGGAATGGTAATAGTAATGGGAATGGTAATAGTAATTGTAATTGTAATAGTAATTGGAATGGTAATAGTAACGGGAATGGTAATAGTAATGGGAATGGGAATACTAATGGGAATGGTAATAGTAATGGGAATGATAATAGTATTGGGAATGGTAATACTAATGGGAATGGGAATAGTAATGAGAATGGAAATAGTAATGGGAATAGTAATAGTAACGGAAATGATAATAGTATTGGGAATGGTAATACTAATGGGAATGGTAATAGTAAAGGGAATGGTAGTAGTAATTGGAATGGGAATACTAATGGGAATACTAATGGGAATACTAATGTGAATACTAATGGGAATGTTAATAGTAATGAGAATGTTAATAGTAATGAGAATGTTAATAGTAATGAGAATGTTAATAGTAATGGGAATGGAAATAGTAACGGGAATAGTGATAGTAATGGGAATGGTAATAGTAATGAGAATGGTAATAGTAATGAGACTACTACTACTACCACTACTGCTAACTTTATTGTTAATACTACTGTTACCACAATCCCTGCTATCGCCACTGCTACTAACATTTCTACCGCCTCTGCTATTACTACTATTAATTATTATTATAACTACTACTATTACTACTATTGCTACTATTGCTACTATTGCTACTATTGCTACTATTGCTACTATTGCTACTATTGCTACTATTGCTACTATTGCTACTATTGCTACTATTGCTACTATTGCTACTATTGCTACTATTGCTACTATTGCTACTATTGCTACTATTGCTACTATTTCTACTATTGCTACTATTACTACTATTGATACTATTTCTACTTATGCTACTATTTCTAC